>PITA01000494.1:214106-271673 GCA_004023965.1 Spilogale gracilis
CCCCCCCCCCCCCCCCCCCCCCCCGTCCCTTAACACTGTTGATCAAGGCTGTCACTGATACTTAAACCATTGTATTTTGTGTAAGAGGCATTGATCAGTGACTTAAAGGAGTTTACAAAGGTATTAAAACTGTTTGATCTACAAGACACTTTAAATGTGATGTGGTAAACATAGGTGACCCTGGTCTTTCTTTGTAGAGGTGCCATATTCAGACGCATTGGCATCCTTGTTAGCTTGAACGTGACTGAGACATCACGGACACAAATTACCTTTGGAATTGTTTGAACCTATGAGTGTCGCTTCAGCATAGCTGTCTCCAGTACGTCGTGCCTGGAATCAAACCATTCTGCGATTGAAGCTGGTGATAGAAACTAGACCAGTTTATCAGCAAGAGGCCAGGACAAAGATCTGAATGTTGGAAAATCCTTCTCTCCTGGAAGGTGCATCTCTGTGTTCAGGTTGTTTGACATGAGGGGCAAGCTTCAGGTCGTAATTCATGAACTGGACGGTTCTGGAAGCCTCCCTAGGACTGATGAGATAAGAGCCATGGGAAACTCGCTCACTGTGGTTATTGCCCTTGTCCTAAAACCAAAGTAAGTGCTGTCTCAAATAAAAAAAGGATTGTTTCAGCCTTTACAAAGCCTGTCGTCTTGCAGAACTGTGGCTAGTGAATCCACAGTAGCTCTCGGGAGTGTGGGCTCCTGCTGCGTCCAGGACGCCCTGCCGTGAGGCATGCACATGTGTCATATCTCACTCGAGCCTCGTGGAGGACAGGCAGGATGTTATGGATCTGACCTCAAGCCCATTGGGCGGGTAAACCCTGCCTCTTTTCTATTCAATTGTAAAGCTTTGCTGTCTATAATACAATCAGTATCTGCCCTCCTCCCTTCTCCATCAGTTGTCAACTCTTTCCTACCCCTTGCCCTTTACTCATTGGTACCATATTTTCCCATGTGTGGTTTTTCCCAGCTGGTCTGCAGTCTGGGGACTCATCCCATCATTGATTATCGCCTTACTGCCTACACCTTTTCTTTTCTTCACCTTTTCTTCCTTCGCCATTAAAACTTATTTGTTCTGGGGGTGCCGGTTTGAGCATCTGGCTCTTGGTTTCAGGACATGATTTCAGGAGTATATGACTCTCATGAGGTGTCATGAGTTCAAGCCCCCCACTGGGAATAGGGCTTACTTAAAAAAAAATCAACTGCATGTAATAAAATGTAAAAGTTAAAAAACTTATTTGTGCTACATCAATTAACTATTGGTTTGTCCTCCAAGAAGCCAAAAATTGGAATGAAGAAGTGAGTGGTTCATATTGTGGCATAGGGCTTTCCATCCTCCATTATATGTATCTTTTCATAGATGACTTTAAAGTGGTGCTGCTAGAAATAGCCTGTGGAATGGGATGGCTGGCACCAAAGCAGGTTCATGGGCAATTCTTATGCTTCTGATGTGTTTTTGTGCTTTTTATAGTGGTTAACACAGTGTTCGATGCACATGAAACACTTTAAACATAAGACTGTATCAAGGGAAACTTCCCCTCTGCCTCCTGTATCACTTCTCATATATAGTCCTGTCCCACCACGTATAAGCTGGGTAGGATTTGTGTTTCACAAAGTAATGCCATAGTCTAGACAAAGAGTGCTGTGCCAAGTTGAAAAATAATGAGATGAGAAAAGATACTTTTGTTTAGATATAATTTGGAGTTAGAATCTGGGCACAGATAACCATAAACAAATTTTCACCAACATGAATGTCTCTGGTGGAGCGTTGAAGGGTTCTGAAGGAAGTGGATGTGTTCTTTGTTACTCGGATAACACCTGCCTGGTAAAAGCCAGGTGCACAGCACAGGTTTGGGACAGCCCCAAACAAAACATCACTTATCACTTCTCATCCCTGGAGAATAACCCCACAAGGAGCATTGAAGTCACTAGTGTGGCATCTCTTCCGCCTCTCAGTGTCGAGGGAGAAGGGAGCTCTTCCATCAGTAAGTTCAGAGAAGGGCGTGGTCATTCAGGACTCAGACAGTTCTCTTCTCCTTGGGGCTAGAACATTTGGGGGAAGGGACTTTCAGAAATGGCACCCTGGAGAGGCAGGCAGGCTCTACCACTAACCACTTCTGTTAACCTGAGCTGGTTACCCAGGCTTTCTGGAGCTCCATTTTCTCACTACCTTTTTTCATGTTTATGAGAAGTACCTAAGTGCCCCACAGAGAGTATGGCACTTCATAGGTCCTCCAGTGGTCTTCTGTTCCGAAAAGTCTTCTTTCTTCCATACCCCTTCCCTTCTCATTTCTAACATGACTTCTCCAGTCTGGCATTCTCCCTTTTTTCTTTGCAGGCTCTCATTAGGCTTTGGGTCTTATCTATTTGGTTATCTTTTTAAACAAGCATGATCATTGATGTGATTCTTTTCTGTGGGAAACAATCTAAGTTTTAAAAAATGATATTCCAGGGGTGCCTGGCTGGCTCAGTCAGTAGAATGTGCAACTCTTGATCTTGGGATTGTAAATTTGAGCTCCATGTTGGTCATAGAGATTACCTCAAAATAAAATCTTAAAAAAAAAAAAAAAGATTTTTCCAACATTTTTTGAGTAACATCCCAACACTGGATGGTAGCCGAAAACCTAGTGAAGATTAATAATTGGATGATTTAGCCAATAATAGGCATGCTTGAAACAGCACATTCTCTGTGTATTCTTAGCATCAGCTAATTTCCCCGTGTTCTTTTTCTTTGTATTTCCTATTATATGTTGTTAACCGTAATTGCCATTGTATATTTGCTGAGTGGATGGAGTCATATTGGAGAAGAAAAAGGAAAGAGAAACTACAAACTTAAAAGCTCCTCAGTCCAGACTTGATTTATTTGTATTGGTTATTAGCCTCACATAAACATGGCTTGACTGGTGTTCTTTTTGGTAAGGTTCTCAGGGGCATAGAAAAAAGGAAAGCCACAAGCCTTTGGATTAAAGTTTAATTAGAGTTGATATAACTGGTACTCTTCTTATGGAAATGTATTGGCCTAGCCTCACCGCTTAATAATAACCTCTATCATTAATCCAGTCTTACTCTACTACCAATCACTGTGCTCAATGATTTGCAAGTATAGTCTCTTTGAGCCCTCTCCAAGCCCAGCCGAGTTTGATGTTTCCATCTCTGTAGTTTGAGTGTGGCAGTGGAGGTGTGGAGAGCTGAGGGACTCGAGTGTTGGAAGGTGGATGGTTTATTAGTGAAGTAACCCAGATTCATTCCAGGTCCAACTACTCCCAAAAGTCCTAGCTCTTTGTTTATTTCTCTGGGTGCATCACCTTAAAAACCATATTTTCAGTTAGCCTATTGAATTTGAAAAAAGGTCTTCTCTTAATACCATATGGATTAGTCCTTGGCTGAGTGTAGGATACTAATATATCTATTTGGCAGACATGTTAATTTATTTAATTGCTTTACAATTCTGGCTGAGATTTTTCATCAAGATGTGTTGCAATTATAAAGCAATTTCCACAGCAATTTATGTAGGGGCATGGAAGTTTTCACATTATTTTTACCATTCTTTTAAGAGAAAGTTTTTAGCTTCCCAAGAATCATGAGTCAAGAGAGTGAAGTACAATATATTTTTAAAGAAACCTCCTTATAGCAAATGTATTCATAAAAATATGTGCAAATAAATTTTTCAGCTTCTATAATGGGTTATGTGCATTTACACCAAAGTCCAAGTAGGGATACTTAACCAGTTATGCTCTCTTGGGCTTACAGTCCATGTGACGTGATCTACCCAAAATCATGACTTTAAATTTGAACAAGAAAATGTCACTTGTAGTATTTCAACCATAATATGAATAAACTAGACTTATCAACTGCTCAATGACTTATTTTCCTCTTGCATTTAAAATTAATCAATTACACACCCTTCTTTTTAGGCAGTACATTCTGATGTGTTTAGGAGTAAAGGGCCATGGTGAATGCACCTTAAACTCAAATGTCTACAAAATATTTAGAACTGTTAAAAACACATTATGTGTGGGGAGAGAGAACAGATGACAAGCCAGTAGTTTAAAACATTAATAATAGATGAGTCTGGGTGGCTCAGATGGTTAAACATCTGCCTTCAGCTCAAATCACAATCCTGGGGTCCCGGGATCCAGCCCCACGTTTGGCTCCTGGCTCAGTGGGAAGCCTGCTTCTCCCCCTCTGCCTCTCCCTCTGCTCATTCTCTCTCTCTCTCTCTCTCTCTCTCTCTCTCTCTCTCTCTGTCTCTTTCTCTCATCTCTTAAACTCTTAATAAGTAAAATTGTTAAAAAAATAGATTAGTCTGGGTAAAGGGTATACAGTGCTCTTTGTACTATTCTTATTTTTGTAATTTTATTTAAATTTAAAATAATTTCTAAATAAAGTATTTTAAAAATAGACCCATGTCAAAAAAAAAAAAGCTATAAAGCAACCAATAAGTTTTGGGGAAAGAGACTGATTATGTATGAGCGTTACATTTTTGGTTTTTGGTTTTTTCCCCCTTGTAAATGTCAGTGTTTTTAGCCTAGAATTGAGATTCTGTTGGTACTTTGTTAGACCTTGAGTATTAAAGTATACAGAGACTAACTTGGAAGACATTGTGCATATATTAAAACAAAAATTTAACACTTCTGAATACCAAGTATATGTTATGTATTTTCATTATAGTTTCTCATTTAATCTTTATGGAAATCCTACAAAGGAAGTACTACTATTATTCTCCTTTACAAAAAAAAAATTTTTTTTTTAAAGATTTTATTTATTTATTTGATAGAGAGAAACACAGCCAGAGAGGGAACACAAGCAAGGGGAGTGAGAGAGGGAGAAGCAGGCTTCCCGCCGAGCAGGGAGCCCAATGTGGGACTCGATCCGAGGTCTCCGGGACCATGACCTGAGCCGAAGGCAGTCGCTTAACCAACTGAGCCACCCAGGTGCCCCTACAAAAAAAATTTTTTGAGAGAGAGTGAACTACTGTGTGTATGCATCCATGGGGATGGGGGAGTGGGGGGGGGCAGAGGGAGAGGGAGAGAGATAATCTTAAGTAGGCTCCACACTCAGTGTGGAGCCCTTCATGGGGCTTGATCCCATGACCCTGAGGTCATGACCTGAGCCAAAATCAAGAGTCTGATGCTTACCCACATGAGCCACTCAGCCACCCCAATTCTCTTTACAGATAAGAGAACTGAGGCTTAGTAAGGTTAAATGTTTTGCCTTCCATTTGTGAAAAGAGATTGGAACACAGGCTGTGAAGATGGATGCTAGTGCTCCCACCATATTTTCTTTGCTTAGACTATGTGTGGTTTCATCTACGTGTGTAGACACATGTACACATAGTGAGTATATTTAGAAAATAGGCTGGGAGAATTATTTTTAATGGATTCTAAATATCTGCTAGTGGGATTCTAGATCAATACAAATGTATAATAAAATTATTATTATTATGAACATATATTGAACACTTGCTGTGTGCTAGGGGTTATTCTTTTTTCAAAGTGAAATAACTTGCTCAAGAAGTCACAGCTAAGAGTAGAGAGTCCAGATATGGACCCACAAATATATGGTCAAATCATCTTCCACAAAATATGAAAAAAGACAGTCTCTTTAATAAATGGTGCTGGGGGGAGCCCTGGGTGGCTCAGTGGGTTAAAGCCTCTGCCTTCGGCTCAGGTCATGATCTCAGGGTCCTGGGATTGAGGCCCACATCAGGCTCTCTGCCTAGCGGGGTGCCTGCTTCCCTATCTCTCTCTGCCTGCCTCTCTGCCTGCTTCTGATCTCTCTCTCTGTGTCAAATAAATAAACAAAATTAAAAAAAATAAATAAAATATATGGTGCTGGGAAAATTGGACAGCTACGTATAGAAGAATAAAACTAGACCATTCTCTTACACCACACACAAAGACAAACTCGAAATGGATGAAAGACCTCAATGTGAGTCAGGAATCCATCAAAATCCAGAGGAGAACATAGGGAGTAACCTCTTTGACATCGGCCACAGCAACTTCTTTCAAGACAGGTCTCCAAGGGCAAAGGAGACAAAAACAAAAATAGACTTTTGGGACTTCATCAAAATGAAAAGCTTTGCATGGCAAAGGAAACAGTCAACAAAACAAAGAGGCAACCCACAGAATGGGAGAGGATATTTGCAAATGACACTACAGACAAAGGACTGATATCCAAGATCTATAAAGAACTGCTCAAACTCAACATCCAAAAAGAAGATGAACACATCAAAAAATGGGCAGGAGACATGAAGAGGCACTTCTCTATAGAAGACATACAAATGGCTAACAGACATATGAAAAAATGTTCATCATCACTAGCTATCTGGGAAATTCAAATCAAAACCCCACTGAGATACCACCTTACACCAGTCAGAATGGCCAAAATTAACAAGTCAGGAAACAACAAGTGTTGGAGAGGCTGTGGAGAAAGGGGAACCCTCTTACACTGCTGGTGAGAATGCAAGTTGGTGCAGCCACTTTGGAAAACAGTGTGGAGATTCCTTAAAAAATTAAAAATAGAGCTACCCTATGACCCTGCAATTGCACTACTGGGCATTTACCCCAAAGATACAGATGTAGTGAAAAGAAGGGCCATATGTACCCCAATGTTCATCACAGGAATGGACACAATCGCCAAACTGTGGAAAGAGCCAAGGTGCCCATCAACAGAGGAATGGATAAAGAAGATGTGGTACATATATACAATGGAATATTATGCCTCCATCAGAAAGGATGAATACCCAGCTTTTGTAGCAACATGGACTGGATTGGAGGAGATTATGCTGAGTGAAATGAGCCAAGTACAGAAAGTCAAGTATCACATGGTTTCACTTACTTGTGGTGCATAAGGGGTAATATAGAGGACAGTAGAAGGAAAGTAAATGGGAAGCAGGATAATTCGGGGAGGGAGATGAAACATGAGAGACTTTGGACTCAGAAACAAACTGAGGGAGGGGGTGGGGGGATGGGAGAACCTGGTGGTGGGTACTGAGGGCACATATTGCATGGAGCACTGGGTGTGGGGCATAAACAATGAATCTTGGAACACTGAAAAAATAAAATAATAGTAATAATAAAAAAGAAGTCACAGCTAATAAGTGCTGAAGCTGCGCTGTGTTTTTCTAGGAGTTTCATTCTTAACCAGTGGCTTATATTGCCTAGTATTTATAGCAGTACAGAATGTTTGAAATAATAAGAGGAAAAAGGATCAGTAATTAAGCATATTCCCTTTCCTTGGTGGGGTGGGAAGCAATGTCTTTTGTTATTCTTTGTAGGATTATTACTTAGTCTTAGATCCCATCAAAGCTGCCACATTATACAATTGTGGGGGCACTGTTCAGGTTGTCATCTATGTCAATGGGGCCCTTAGTGCTAGACAGTCCCCTGACAACATGGCTGTGTGTACTGGCTGTATGCCAGGACAGGATACTCAGCTAGACGTAAAGCCTAAAAGATAGATAAAATTGCCATTCGTCTGGGAGGTACATGTCTCAACCATGCTTTGCAAATATGGTGAAGTAGTACCTTACTCCAGTGAGGAAAATATCCATTGGACGCTTTGATGCCAGACGCCTAATCCCATCTAGTTACACCATGTGTTCATTCTTAATTCAGGTGATTAAAGGATGGACACAGTATTAGAATTGGATCTTAGGGGCGCCTGGGTGGCTCAGTTGGTTAAGCGACTGCTTTCGGCTCAGGTCATGATCCCGGAGACCTGGGATCGAGTCCCACATCGGACTCCCTGCTCAGCAGGAAGCCTGCTTCTCCCTCTCTCACTCCCCCTGCTTGTGTTCCCTCTCTGGCTGTGTTTCGCTCTGTCAAATAAATAAATAAAATCGTAAAAAAAAAAAAAAAAAAGAATTGGATCTTAGTGGGTAGTGGCTATCACTTTTTTCATTTTCCCTTCCTTCGGTTAGTTGATCCATCTACTCAAACAACCAACCTCCACCTACTCCACTTCTCTGTCCATTCAGCCAGCACGTATCGAATGCCTTCATGAGCAGGTCACATCACTGTGTTCCACATGTAGGGGTAAACCGGTTACATTTCCTATTCTAAGAGAGTTAGTGGGTATAGTGAGGAAGACAAACAAGAGGCTGCTGTGATAAAGCTAAGTCGCTTGATTTGGGGCACGCTGACTTTTGTGTGTCATATGACATGCAAGGATGGGCACTAGCTTCAGTCTTGAGACCAATGAATCCATATGATGAGCAAGTGAAGTGAATACCAAAGGAGAAGCAGAAGAGAAAACAGAGCCTCCTGTTTCCCAGGGAGAATCGGGAAAATTGCATAATTGTGGGCAAGGGACTCTACTTAACATCTCTAAGCTTAATTCTTCATTTAAAATTCATTTAAAAAGGAATCTGTTTATTAGGGACAGAAGAGATATACATTAACCATCCTAATCTCCCAGGCCCAGTCCCAAGGAATGTAGTCTTTTGACAGTGCTTGCTACTTAGAACCTCTTAAGGTTTGAGAGACCACTTCTATTTTTGAGTCTCCTGGAAGGTATGAGAACAGCAACAGCAACAAAAACCAATACTCCAGCAAAAGTTAGAACATGTTTTTAAAGTTTGCATTTATTTAATCACTTCTTTTAACATCCGCATAGCAGTGTGGTATAATTGTGCTATTCACTGATTGCAGGAGGTATAAAACATTAACTCAAGGTACAGTAAGGACATTATGTCTGATAATAGACCGCAAGGCTAAATCTCTCTTATTCTTTTTAGTGTATCTTTCTAACTATAAACATAACTTTATTTGAAGAAAACAAAAGTCAAGATTTTGATTTAGTCAAGTGATCTAGCCTTTTCCATTCCTTGGTGACTTCATTAGTATGGAAAACTATGGGATGATACCTTCGGATGAGGGCTTGGCTATTTTGGATACAGCTTCCATTGCTTGTCAATGGAAGAAGCAAAGCAAAAGTGACATTATCCTAAGCAAGCAAGATGGGTCCTACCAGAACCCCAGTTTACCAGGGCAAAGACTTTTCATTGTATTTCTCCCCAACTTCAGTCATTCAGAGGAAATCTATTCTTTGGACCATTTCTTCTGAGGTTGCCCTTTTTCTGGTTGGGGCTTCTTTCCCATCATGACCTGCCTCCTAGAAGTGGAGACTTTTTATTGCCTTATGTGTTTTGCCTTGAAAAGTGAGACAACATTTGGTTATACTAGAAATAAAGTCAGTGTAGTTGTTATACTTAAATGAATTTGACATTTTTCTCATTTCCCATCTCATAAGATCAGATCATTACAAACAGATCTTACGAGATTGTTAGGAGTAAGTTTGCACCATTAATTGATTGGAGGGATACATGTTTCTTCTTTCCATTGCTAAGTGGTTTTGTAGTTTCAACTTCACTTCATTAGTGATTTGGGAGGGGGGAATACTACATCTTTGTCAGTGGAATTTTGAAAAAAAATGTTGCCTAAGCTGTAGATGAAATATTGTTTAAATGTATAATATGACTTGAAAATGAGACATTGTACAAATCCACATGAACTTCAGCCTGAGGTATGGCAGTGTTGCCTGGGGGGACTATTACAAATGCTGGGAATCTTACATGTTTTCCTCCTGGTGGAGAGAAGTTTATGGCTAACACAGGTTTGACTGAGTTTCATGTTTGCTGCCCAGTCTGGCCCCACCCCTTCCACCGCACAGGCCACCTGCAGAAAGCTGGGCATCGGCCGCCTCCTCCGTGTAGGAGTGAGGCACTCCATACAAATCCACAGCAGTTTGGAGCCCTGTGGAGGGATTTCGTACTTTCTCAGGTCACTGGAGATGTGGATCATTTACACATTGAGAAACAAACTGTCACATAGAACTGAAAAGTATGCTATCTCCAAGGAACATTGTGGATTTGAAAAAAAAAAAAATTACTTGTTGATAATACTTGCAGTTTTGTTCTGAATTCATATTACATGCTCTAGGGATCTGGCTTGGCAGAGCGCATAAAACTTCTCTTCCCTCCTTTCTGTTCTTCTTTCCTTCCCTTTCCCTCTTTCTTTTCTTTCCTTCCACCACAAACAGACCCATTTCTTCCCCTTGTTCCAGACTCTGACAGTACAGAATGACAATTTTGACAGTTCCTGATACAGGAATATTGGGTTATCAGAGAGAGACCTTTTAAAGAAAAATCAAGAGGCGCCTGGGTGGCTCAGTCAGTTAAGGGTCCATTTCTTGATTTCAGCTCAGGTCATGACCTCGTTGTGAGATCCAGCCCTGTGACAGGCTCCATGCTATGCATGGCATCGGCTTGGGATTCTCTCTCTCTTCTTCTGCTCCTCCCCCCGCTCTAAACAATAAAATAAAATAGCATAAAATACAATAAAATGTGAAATAAACTTTAAGTGTATATATTGGTGATTTTTTACAGAAACTCGTATGTGCACCCATGTACGTACACACACACACACACACACACACACACACACACACACACACACACACGCATCCCTGTAACCATTACCCAGAACAATATATAGACCACATTAAACATTCCACCAGACTCCTTCCTGATGCCTCCCATTGAATGCTTGTTCTCCCTCCCAGAGGTAACTGAGCTGAGCTTCTTCTTTTTTTTTTTTTTTTTTTTAAGATTTTTTTTATTTGACAGTGAGAAACACAGCTAGAGAGGGAACACAAGCAGGGGAAGTGAGAAAGGGAGAAGCAGGCTTCCCGCCGAGCAGAGAGCCTGTTGTGGGGCTCGATCCCGGGTCTCCAGGATCATGACCTGAGCCGAAGGCAGTTGCTTAACCAACTGAGCCACCCAGGCATCCCAGTAACTGAGCTTCTTACTTACCACTCTAGATTATTTTCCCCTGATCTTAAACATCATGTAAATGAAATCATGTAATATGTATGTAATTGTTCTTTTTTTTTAAGATTTTATTTATTTATTTGACAGACAGAGACACAGCGAGAGAGGGAACATAAGCAGGGGAGGTGGAAGAGGGAGAAACAGGCTTTCTGATGAGCAGGGAGCCCAATGCGGGCTCGATCCCATGACCCTGGGATCATGAATGAGCTGAAGGCAGACACTTAAGAACTGAGCCACCCAGGCACCCCTGTCTGCTTTTGTTCTTACTCTTTTTGCTAACATTCCTTCTGTGAGATTCATCCATATTGTTTGCAGGTAGCAGCATTTCGATTTTTTTTATTATTATTATTGCTGCGTAGTCTTACATTGTGTGAATATACCGTGATCTATTTATTCATTCTTCTGCTGCCTTGAATTGTCTCCAGTTTTTAGCTGCTGCTGGGAACATTCTTTTACAAGTGGACATATGTACTCAATTCCCACCTAGGAGCAGGATTGCTGATCAGGATGTAGGCATATGTTGAGCTGCAACAGATATTGCCAAATAGTTTCCAAAGTGTTTGTAGCAATTTGCTTTCCACATGTGTGAGGGTTCCAGTTGCTCCTAGTCCTCGCCAATATTTGCTATTGTTAGTCTTCTTGATTTTTGAGTCATCCTGGTGGATGTGCATGAGCACCTCCTTGCGGTTGGAATTCACATTTTCCTGATGTAGAATGATACCGGGCACCTTTTCAAATGCACGTTGTCTATTTGGATATCTTCTTTTGTGAAGTTCCTACTCAAGTCTTTTCCCATTTTTCTTTTTAATTGGGCTGTCTTTTTCTTGCATATTCATAGAAAGAGCTGAGTTTTAGGGGTGCCTGGGTGGCTCAGTTGGTTGGGCGACTGCCTTGGGCTCAGGTCATGATCCCAGAGACCCGGGATCGATTCCCACATCAGGCTCCTTGCTCGGCAGGAAGCCTGCTTCTCCCTCTCTCATTCCCCCTGCTTGTGTTCCCTCTCTGGCTGTGTTTGTCTCTGTCAAATAAATAAAATCTTTAAAAAAAAAAAAGAGCTGAGTTTTAAAATCCGACTCTGTTGCTTATTAGCTGTGCTTGGTTAGGTTGCCTGACCTTTCTGAGCTTCATCTATGGGATGGAGCCAGTAATACCTCTTTATAGGTTGTGGTGAGCGTGACAAGAGGAAGTGTGTATTAATCACTAAGCAGCATAGTTCCAAGAACAAAGAAGGCTTGAGTGACTAGTATCTAAACTGGGTGGTGAGGGGGAATCAATTTTCATTATCATATGAATAGCCTGCTAAGATATTCTTTATTTTTTTTTAAAGATTTTATTTATTTATTTAACAGAGGGAGACACAGGGAGAAATGGAACCTAAGCAGGGGGAGTGAGAAAAGGAGAAGCAGGCTTCCTACTGAGCAGAGAGCCCGGTGTGGGGCTGGATCCCAGGACTCCCGGATCATGACCTGATCCAAAGGCAGACGCTTAGCAACTGAGCCACCTAGGCGCCCCTACAGTAAGATATCCTAATATTTTTTCTTGCTTCACTTTCCCTATGTCCTTTCCTTGTTTTTATACCTGTAGTACCAAAGGAAAATCAGTTTTATACTGTTTTTATACTTGTAGTACCAAAGGCCATGTGTGTAATACATGGGAGGCCAAGTGACTCATCTCTTAGAAAAGGAACACTAGAGGTCATATCTATTCTCTCAAGAATGCAGTCCTTTTACCTAGGACAGATGAGAACCAGAAGAGAGTTTCCAAAAATGTGAGAGTAAGACAAAATGTAGACATGGGACCCAATGAAAGAAATCTCCCTGCCCTGCGTAGTGGTGAGGAGCATGTCCTTTATTTCTTCTTCCTCTTTGTCAGTTAGCTTCTCAGAGACTTAGCTTCTGCATTTGCAAGGTCGGGTTTCAAACCTTCACAAAGTCCTTGTGAAGCTTAGCACAATCTCGTGGAAGCATCTCACATATGGAGGGTGCTGGGATGGGTCTTGGTCACAGTGTTAGTGTGGTGGGGATGGCAGTGCTGGGGAGGATCTCGAAGACGCTGAATATCGCCTGTTTACAGAGATGTCTCCAGTCCTACTGAAAACTTTGCTTTGGGGGCAGAAGTGGTAGTAGTTTCCAGGAGTAGTGTGACCTGTAGCAAGGAAGGGGAAGCCAGAAAGGACCAGAGAATGTTCTGCCCTGGGGGAACCGGTGTAGGATGTCCATTTATACACTGGGTTCCTGTATATTGGGGATGGACTGGACATCCCAAACCATATTACAATGTTTTCTATTACCGTGATTGAATATATCTCTGAAGTACATGGAAATGTAGATGGAGAATAAATCAGTGTCACAAGTTCCTGAGACTTGTCCTAAGCAATCCAGAATGGCATTGTCCAGAACCTGGGTTTGCAGGGAACCGCCCGGAGAGGCAGCGTCCTTCAGCTGGCAGGGCTCTGAGAGGCACCTTTTTTTGGCTGCCATGCAAACACAGGCTTGGGGCATGGACAGCTCTGGGGTTGGCTCCTCACCCCTGCATCCTGTGGCTTTGCAATCTTAGATAAGTCACTTTCCTGAGGTTTCCTGATTTGTAAAATCGGAACATTAATACCATCCCCATAGAACTGTGGTAAGAGGTAAGTGCTGTAACATGTAAATAGCACTGAGGGAGACCCTGCACATAGTAGGTGCTCCAGCTGCAGAAATAGACCCATGTGTCTGATGAGTAGAGGTGCACACTGTGTCTTTTTCCATGGCAACGATTTAGTGAGCGCAATGCATGATGCAAAGGAGGAAAAAGGGTTCTGTTCAGTTTCAGCACCCTGCTACACTATAGGGCTTACTAGCCCTCATCTTGGTGTTGTGTGCAAAAACGGGCTTTATTGCCTTTTCGTCTCTAATTCTGCCACCAAAATACTTGCTATTTATTAGAGCTATTACAATTCAGATACGTCTGCCACATAACTAGCCCACCATCTAGCCCAAGTTGGACAATTTATAATTTACTAACAAGGCACCTGGATGGTCACATTCAAATGATAAGAGCATAGTACCGATTCCTTTGTTCTTTCCTCCTCCTTAACTGGGATCTGCCAAAAGCCCTTCAGCATCCTCTAAAGGTAGGACAGGCAGCATGCTCTAAAGGTAGGAAAGGGTTTAGTTGGCCTGCAAGTTTTTCCTTATTGCCAGTTTTGGGGCTATCCATCTCTGTGTCCTTGTACACCTGCGAGAAGGTGGCCCCCGGAAGCACCATTGCCTTTCACATCACATTCCCTGGCAAGTGTCCAATTTGTATTTTATGCCTCCTTTGTTTATTCATTGTGGCAGATTAACTCAGCCGCTTTTTTGGCTGGCATAGGAGTAGAGTGAAAAGTTCTATCATGCACACAGTGACTGTCCTGTTGGGAGTCCTCATTTGTGTCCCGCAGCCAATGAAAGTCACAGACAAAAAAATGATCAGGTAGGTTCACTGGAGGCTGCACAGTTTTGAGGACAGAGGGCTGCGGTCTCATAAAGCAGATCATCTGTGGAGAAATCGAGTCCTACAAATTTAAAGAGTCAATTTTGACAGCACCCCTTGTGCAATGAAAGTTTAAAGTTCCGGGAACTTTCATCTTTGGTAGTGCCACGGCAGACCGTTTTTCTCTCGTTAGCTCTCTTAAATTGCATATTTTCATTGCATGAGCCATTTTCAGGCATAACCGCTGGAGCTTGCTATTTTTTTTTTCATTTTCTCAGAAAACCGGTAAAAAAGCTCATTTGGGCCCTATCCAAGAAGATGGTCATCTTTCACACCTTGAAGAGAAGTAGTGCTAGAATAGTGACCCTGTAGGAATGTGCCATGTGTGCTGTATTTCCATTTCTTAGTCACAGGAATTCTGTTTATTCTCCATTTGCTTTTTGGTTCCCCAATTGACTAACAAAAGCCAGAGAATTGTCATTGTCTCTTCCTAAAGGAGAGACTTCCTCACACTGTAGGGGTAAGTCAAATTAAAATCCAGCTGGAAAATAACATCTCAAGCAGGTCTGTTTTTTGGTTTTTGTTTTTTTAATGATAGAAGTCAAAGGTTATTATAAGGAAACTATCCAAAGAGATTTATATACCGAAAGAGAAGTGATTTATCATTCGTCTGTGACATAGGGAAGACATCATAGTCCATAAACCACAAAGAAACATCAACAGTAGGCAGTATATATAACATCACTCTCCTGTTATATGTTGATCTTATATTCAGGCCCCTTGGTTAACTTCAAAAGCATCAAATATATGGAGGGACTTTTGTGTTCCTTCCTCACCAATAATATTTTCTGTAATAACCAGAAACCTTTTGTTATTTCTTAAATAATCTTTATAAACTAATGGCAGTGTCACTAAACATCGTTTTCTGGGCAGAACTTTGCTGCAGAATCCAAACAATGACCCTTAAAGTGTTATCATTTGAATAGTGTTTCGCATTTTTATCACTGTCTCTTGTGGTCATATAGCACCATTATTTCTTGTTTCTTAGACAAACATAAATATGAGTCTAAATATGTATCCGCATTTGGGTGTTGTTGAACATCGATGTGCATATTTAATACGGTAGGTTTTCTTCTCCTGACAAACTGTTAATTCAAAGGTATACCTTATAATTGATGATAACTTAGAGCTAAGAACATCTTGGTATTATTATAAGAATTACAAGGCTATTTCTATTTGTTACTTCTGCTTTAATTTTATTTTGAGGCTTTTAAGTCCAGCATTTAGGAGACTATAGCTCCAGGGCGGCTGGGTGGCTCATTTCAGTTGAGAGTTAAGAGTCCTAACTTTCAACTTCAGTTCAGTTCATGATCTCAGGGTCCTAAGATCAAGCCCCCTGTCTGAGTGCAGAGCCTGCTTAAGATTCTCTGTCTCCCTTTCCCTCTGCCTTTCCCTCCCCTCCCTCCTCTTAAAAAAAAAAAGGACCCTAGTTTCTCCTTTTTCTTAATAAATTTTATTTTGTTTTTAATTTTTATTACTTTTTAAGATTTTATTTGTTTGTGTGAGAGAGAGAACATAAGCAGGTGGAACAGTGAACAAAAGGGAGAAGCAGGCTCCCCGCTGAACAAGGGACTTGATCATGACCTGAGCCGAAGGTAGATGCTCAACCCACTGAGCCACCCAGGCGTCCCAAGACCATAGTTTCTTAAGGGTTTGGGCTTTAGTTAGGATCAGCGGCTGTGAGGTGGTAGCCCTGCCTTCCTCTTACCCAACCCTCCATGCTTTAGTGAACCAGATGGAAAATTTAATACAAACCTCCAGGGAATACTTGAATTTTTTTTCATGCCAAATTATCATCAAATAATTTTTCTCTTATGTAAGCAATACATACAAATCATTTTGTTAAAAACAAAAGCATTGGGGCGCCTGGGTGGCTCAGTCTTTAAGCGTTTGCCTTCGGCTCAGGTCATGATTCTGGAGTCCGGGATGAAGCCCTGCATTGGGCTCCCTTCTCGGCGGGAGGCCTGCTTCTCCCTCTCTCACTGCCCCTGCTTGTGTTTCCTCTCTAGCTGTGTTTCTCGCTGTCAAATCAATAAATAAAATCTTTAAACAAACCCAAAAAACAAAAAACAAAACCAAAAGCATCAGTGAATTTCATTGTCCTCTTTGACCTCATGCTATTTTCTTTTGTCTGCCGCAAATGTAACCATAGATCATCATTTAAAAATATTCCTCTGAGATCTTTCACTAATCATTCATAAATATGTGTGTACCCATAGAAAAGTATGTAGTAGAGAGAGAAGAAAGGGTGCCGCAATCTTCTTGAAGACTTGGTAAAATCTGTCCATAAGATATCCTGGGACATATTTTTTTCTTCATAGGAACTGGGAAAAGGGAGGAGGAGATTCATTTTAGTTACACTTCATTTAGTTACAATCATTGCTTTATTCAGGATTCCTGTTACTTCTTCAGGTAGTTTCATAGGTGGTTTCATTAATTTATTACTCTAGAAAATGTTCCTTCCTTTCTGGATTTTGAAATTAACTGGTATAAAGCTGTACATGATATTCCTCTTATGCATAAAAGTAAATCTCTTGTATATTTGTAATGCCTCCTTTTTTGGTCTAAAGTTGAATATCTGTGATTTCTCCTCCACATACATCATATTTGCCAGGGGTTTTTCTTTTTCTTTCCCTCCCTCCCTCCCTGACCTCCCTCCCTCCCTCCCTCGCTCCCTTCCCTCCCTCCCTCCTTCCTTCCTTCCTTCCTTCCTTCCTTCCTTCCTTCCTTCCTTCCTTCCTTCCTTCCTTCCTTCCCTTTTTAGAGAGAGAGAGAGAGTAGTAACAGGGGGCAGGGGTGCAGAGAGAGAGGGAGAGGGATTCCTAAGCAGGCTTCATGCCCAACTTGGAGCCCGACTTGGGGCTCTATGTCACAACCCTGAAATCATGACCTGTGCCAAAACCAAGAGTTGAATATTTATTTTTCATTTATTTTTTATTTTTATTTTAAACTTTTTTATTTATTTGACAGAGAGAGACACAGCGAGAGAAGGAACACAAGCAGGGGGAGTAGGAGAGGGGGAAGCATGCTCCCCACCAAGCAGGGAGGCTAATGCCTGACTCAATCCCAGGACCCTGGGATCATGACTGAGCTGAAGGCAGGTGCTTAACAACTGAGCCACCTAGGCGCCCAAGAGTTGGACATTTAACCAACTGAGCCACTCAGATGCCCCGAAGGTTTTCTATTTTATTAGTCCTTTCACTGAAACGGTCTCTTTTTTCTATTTTTTTTTCTTTATTGCTTACAGGAACTGATCTATATTTTTACTTTAGTTTCATTATTCCCTCTTTCTACATCTTTAAAACAACTTTATGGCAATATAATTCACACTTTTTTTTTTTTAAGATTTTATTTATTTGACAGAGAGAAACACAGCGAGAGAGAGAACACAGGCAGGGGGAGTGAGAGAGGGAGAAGCAGGCTTCCTGCAGAGCAGGGAGCCTGATGTGGGACTCGATCCCGGGTCTCCGGGATCATGACCTGAGCCAAAGGCAGTTGCTTAACCAACTGAGCCACCCAGGCGCCCCAATTCACACTTTTTAACAGTTCACTGTTTTTTAGTATATTCACAAGTTTTTACAACAGTCACCAAAACCAAATTTTAGACTGTCTTTATCACTCCAAAAGGAATCCTGTGCCCTTGAACAGTCATGCTTCATTTTGTGTAAACTTCCATAGCCCCTGGTAGCTAGTAGTTTACTCTGTCTGTAAATTTGCCTGTTTTGGTCATTTCACATCGGTAAAAATGTACAGTATGTAGCATTTTTGTGTCCAGCTTCTTTAACTTAGTATAAGGCTTTCAAGGTGCATTCATGTCAGAATGGTTTCAATACTCATTCCCTTTTATTGCCAAGTATTATTCCCCTGTAGGAATATACCACATTTGTTGATTCATTTGTTAGTTGATGGACATTTGGGTTATTTCTAACCTTTTGCCTATTATGAATGCTGCTTTGAGGAATGTTCAGATGCAAGCTTTTGTGTAGATGTACCTTTTCAATACTCTTGGTTATACACCTAGGAGTAGAGTTGCCGAGTCCTCAATAGTCCTTGACTTTTTAATGATAGCTGTCCTAGTGAATATAATTTTGGTTTTGATTTGGATTTCACAAATGAGTAATGATGGTGTAAGTCTTCTCACAGGCTTTATTGTCCACCTGTCTTTGGAAAATGTCTCCTCAAGTCTTTTGCCCATTTTTAATTGGGTTACTTGTGTTTTTTTATTGTGATTTGTAGGAGTTCTTTTTATATCCTAGATACAAGCCTTTATTAGTTTTCTGATTCACAAATACTCTCTCCCATTTTTGTGGATTATTGTTTCACTTTATTGTAATATTGTTTTTAGCACAGAAATTTTTTTGACTTTGATACAGTGCATTTTCTACCTTCCTTCTAGTTTTAGCTTATTTCATTTTTTTCTATAACTTCATGAATAGGAAGCATAATTCACTTATTTTCTCTCTCTCTTATTCCCTAATAAATGCATTGAAGGTTATAATTTTCTTCTGTGTAGGAATTTGGTTACATCCCACAGATTTTATTTTATTATTATTATTGGTAATTTTTTGTCTTCTTTTGTCTATTAATTTCAAATTTTATTGCATTTTACTCAATGCATGTGGCCTGTGTGATGTCAGTTCATTATAATGTTATCCAAAGGACATTTCTATTAAAAAATAACTATAAAACCATTTTTTCAACCCTGTAGATATATTATTATATATGTTTATGATATCCAGCAGTGCTCTGTACTTGGTGTGTGCTCAGATATTTGTGGAAAGCCCGAGGCAGAGCAGGCTTTTAGAGGAAATCCATGCCTAAGTGTTAGCAGTGGGTGACGTGGTGGCGGCAACCAACATTTCCTGAGCACTTTCCTCCGTGCCTTGCCCAGAGCCTACTCACTTAGTCTTCATAACCATCCTAGAAGGCAGGAGGAAAATGCTCTTCAATAGCAGGAGAAAAATAGCCCTCATCTGATTTGGAAATATCCCTTAACTCTCTATTCCCATTTTACAGTGAGAAAGTGAAGGTGTTGCAATGTAAAGTCTCTTACCTAATGATTCACACCAAGAAAGGGCTAAAGTTAGGTTTTGAACCCAGCTAGTCTGGCCCCAGATACCACTCTCTCTCTTTTTTTTTTTTTTTTTTAAAGATTTTATTTATTTATTTGACAGAGAGAAACACAGTGAGAGGGGGAACACAAGCAGAGGGAGTGAGAGAGGGAGAAGCAGGCTTCCCGCTGAGCAGAGAGCCCCATGTGGGACTCGATCCCAGGTCTCCGGGCTCATGACCTGAGCCGAAGGCAGTCGCCCAACCAACTGAGCCACCCAGGTGCCCCCAAGATACCACTCTCTTAACTACAACCTTCCCTGGTCTCCCCTCTGGTCACTTTTCCATGACATTTAATTGGTCCCGCTCCTAATCATGTCTCTGATTGCTTTGAACATGTTCCATGAAGGAAATTCTTGGCCCTTTTCTCAGTTGTTTACTAAAAGTAGCAAGTAACGAAGTGCTTGTACCTCACTCTTCTCAAGATACTGAATAGCTAGACCGGCAAGTTTGGAAGTCACATGCCCATGGATCAAGACTAGCTAGCCAGGACCTATTGGTCTTTAATTTTTGAGTGTGTGACAAAAGAGAATTTAGAAGAAATGCAATGAAACATCTTTCCTGGCTTATGCTGGAGACCACACAAGCTCAGAGGGCTTCAGTTTTTTTAGATCAATTGTGTACTCAGATAAAAACCAAGTAGATTTTCATGGAATCTTCTCCTTGTGCTTCATCTATATAGAGAGAAACCTGCTCTTTGGAACTCCAATTGAAAATAATTTGTTATTGTTAAGGGATATTTCCAAACCAGATGAGGCCTATTTTCTCCTGCTATTGAAGATTGGAAAGCTATATTCTTGAATACTTAGTGAATAAAAGTTCTCTTCTTTCTTTCATAAAGAGAATGCCTTTCGTATTTTTGTTCCCTTCGATGCGGTCTCTGGACAGCTTCCTCGAGAAAGAGTGGTTTAATTTGTTCTGCACCATCATTTTCTTGTGGAAAACTAATAAAATACAAATTCCATTTTTTCACATTAGATTGTGGTGCAAGGCTTTTGAAAGTTTTATGTAGAATCTGCTTTTCTTTTGCCCTTTTCTTTTTTTGATGATGATTGAGAAGGGAAATGATATAATGCTCACAAGTATTATAGACATGGTTGATAAAGAAGCTATTCCCTCAAGTTCATTGTTTCTCTCAAACCCAAAATGGAATCTAATATTTCACAGTACCCTCTCAAGGCTTTTTTTTTTCTTTCTTTCTTTTTTTTTTTTTACATTCTTTTCTTTTCTTTTTTTTAAAGATTTTATTTATTTGACAGAGAGAAACACAGCCAGAGAGGGAGCACAAGCAGGGGGAGTGAGAGAGGGAGAAGCAAGCTTCCTGCTGAGCAGGGAACCTGATGTGGGGCTGGATCCCGGGTCTCCGGGATCATGACCTGAGCCGAAGGCAGTCGCTTAACCAACTGAGCCACCCAGGCACCCCATTTTTTTTTTTACATTCTTAAAAGTATATGTGAGACAAGAATGAAGCAAACAAATCTGTTTTTCTTCCACGGCATCTCATTCACTCTTTCTGACAGGTCGAGTGACGTCCAGGGGCTCTGGTGTCTGCATTTGACTAATTGAAGCCTTGGGAGGTGTTCTAATTTGTGGGTCTCCACTGCAGTAGAGGATAGGGCTTTCATTTTGTGGAGACGCTTTACACAGAGAGAAAGTCATAACAATAATAGCAGTAATCATAAGTGACCACCAGTGAGCACCTTTTATTGCCTGGCACTTAGAATGTATTAGCTTCACCACAAGTGGGTCGTTTTTGTACATGGAGAAAAAGGCACCGAGTAGACAAGGAGCTTACCCATAATCACACAGCAGGAAAGTGGAAAGATAGCATTAGAAGTCTGTGAATCTGACTTGAGAGTTGAGTCTCTTTTTTTAAAGATTTTTAAAATTTATTTGACAGAGAGAAACATAGGGAGAGAGGGAACACAAGCAGGGGGAGTGAGAAAGGGAGAAGCAGGCTTCCTGCCGAGCAGGGAGCCCGATGTGGGACTCAATCCCGGGTCTCCAGGATCATGACCTGAGTCCAAGGCAGTTGCTTAACCAACTGAGCCACCCAGGCGCCCCGAGAGTTGAGTCTTTTAACCATGGTGATGACCAGAAGGAAGGACAAGGAGCATTAGAAATGCGGTCCTTCTAACGGTGGATTGTTCGAGAACAGTCAGGCATACTTGCACAGGATGACCGTTTACTGAGGAGCAAATGTGAAGGAACAAATTATGTTTCTCATCTGATAATGCATTTGGGGGAAAGATCTATTTTGCCTTGTTCTTTGAATAGCTCTGCAGCCTTTTCACCTTTTCTTCTCTCTCCTTTTTTTTTTTTTTAAATTAAAGATTTTATTTATTTATTTGACAGAGAGAAACACAGCTAGAGAGGGAACACAAGCAGGGGCACTGAGAGAGGGAGAAGCAGGCTTCCCGCCGAGCAGGAATCCTGATGCGGGGCTCGATCCTGGGTCTCCAGGATCATGAACTGAGCCGAAAGCAGTGCCTTAACCAACTGAGCCACCCAGGCGCCCCTCCTCTCTCTCCTTAAGGCTGCCTTGCCATCACTTGAAACCCGGTCCTCCACCCAGCTTCAGTCTAGGCTCTGCACCACCTTTCTCCTTCCCACTGCCCTTTCCCCTCAGTGCATGCTCCAGCCCCTCTATCCTGCTGCCCAGTGGTTTCTTGGAGGATGCTTGCCTGTGGCTAAGTAACAACTGAGTTAGGGAAAAGCAATGGTGGACTGACTCTCTCCTTTGATGGTCTGTTGGCAGAACGCTGTAGGACAAGGCGTCGGTTCACCAGTTGCTAAGGACTAACCATTCCTCTGTGAAGCCGAAGGTCCCTCAAAAGTTTTCTCACGATGAAGGCTGAGGGAGCAGGGGAGGGATGCCTTTCCAGAAACAGAGTGGAGATAATACCACTGGGTTCTTACTTATAAAGAGTGAGTTTGAGTGACACAGAGATAAGCAGTAAGGAAACAGCTTGACTCTGAGCCAAATTCTACCCTTAATTCTCCAAGTGTCTGTTCCTTGAAAGTGGTCTTCAAATTAATATTCTAAGCCTCTCCATTCAAGGAAAACTGTTGTTTTAAACATGAGTTATTATCTTTGAAATGCCCTCCACAGTTGGGGAAGAGGCCTTTGGGCAGAAATGCGCCCCCTCCCCTACCAAGGTGCTTGGAAGCTTCTGCCCTTTGCTCTAGGGAAGTCAGGGTTACCTCCCTACGCCAGAGAGCCACCACGTTCCCCGCCTTCACTCACCGGTCCACTCAGCCTTCTGCCACCTGCAAGTGGATCAGCCCCATTTCCCGCCTTTCCTTGGCCAGGGGTTCCCCCCAGGACCGCACAGGCGGTGGGGACCTGACATGCCCAAGGGAAAGGCAGTGCTCGCCTCGCTGGGCTCCCGCCCACTCCGCAGGTGCGGCCCTAATCCTCCTGGCCTAGTTATCCGGCAGCCTCTAGGAACCAGGGCTCTGTGATGTAATGCTCTTTTTTCACACTCCCGGCTTAAATACAGATGGAAATTGTTGTCATGTGTTAGAAATGTCGCCAGTAATATAAAAGGCGCAAGCTTGGGCATCTTCTCTTGCTTCTCGCACCGTCAGCTGCTCCTGCCGCCAGCGCCTTCTTCCCTCGCAAAATCGCTCTGTGGTCAGGTGGCCGAGGCGCCCCCAGCTCGCCTAGGAAGGGGTTCTGATCCCACACCCCCCCACCCCCGCCTCTCTTTCCAGCCGCTGCAGAGCTGAGGACCAGCGTGGTGGGAGGCTCTTTCAGGCTCACAAAGGGAAGGATTAATCTTGACGATTGGGCTGGGGTTTGCAGGCAAGTACAAGTGGTCCATGATCGCCCCCTCGCCGCCCCCTGCCCAGCTCTGGATTCGAACGCCGGGCCGCTGGAGGAAGCCTGGGGACAGGCAGGCGGCGGCAGAGGCGCCCTGCCGCCCGAGGTTTGCACTTGGGTTGTGGGAACATCCGTGGAGGTGAAGATGCCGTGTGTGGTGTGTGGACCAAGGAGGAGGGGCGGGGAGAAACTCGGCCAGCTTGGGAGGGCCAGATGGCTGCGGCTGCCTTTTAATTCACCGGGCAGGCCCGTTTGGCCGGGCCGGGTGGGAGGGGGAGGGGAGAGAAAAAAATCAGGGGTCAGTGGGTAGGGAGAGGCAGGGCTCTGGAGCAGATGCCTGGCGAACAATGGGGCTTTTGAAGGGGATGCTGGAGGAAGTGTGGCGCGCGCTTTGTATTGCCTCCTCCGCATTGCAGGTTGGAATCGGGCAGCTAAATTTTAATGAAGTGCATTCCAAAGTGTGCTCGTCAGCCTGGGCTTCCAGAGCGAGGGGCTTGGCTGAATGGGGACTGGAGTTGGGAGGGGGAGGGGGCCGGCGAAATGAGTTCCTGATGGATGGTAAAGGAGGAGATGAAAGCCTGCTCAGTGTGCAGGGCAGGGGAAGGGAGGGAGGGAAAAATCAATACATCCCCGTGCATATTAATAGGCTCCAGCAGGTGTTGGTAAATGTATGTTGCTGCATTGTTCCGGCGCCTTGGCGGAGGAAGGCGGGGGAAGAGAGAGAGCTGCTTCTCTTAGGCGCGGTGGGCACATACCCTTGCACTTTGGAGGGTTTTGCAAGCTTCCGGGAAAATAAAGAAGGAACAAGCTGCGTCTCCTCCCCCCACAACCCTCTTTTCCCCCCATTTTTTTTTTTTTAAAGAAAGAATGTACCTACAGAAGGCTTTTTAAGTTTGCTTCCTGGAAATTAACATGTGTGTATCAGAGCACTGCCTTATCTAGGTAAGATATGCATTTCTGTGGGTATCCAGAAAATAGAAAGCAGAATCTAGAGTCTGGAATGTAGAGTGCTTGGGAGCCGGAAGGCTAGTCTCCCTCCGTGGTTCTTGTCTGTGAATGGGGCAAGCCAGGAAGGCTGGGCAATTTTTAAAGAGGCAGGAAGCCTATCCCCCCACTTCCTCTTCCCAAGTGCTGAATGTAACTGACCTGGGTACCTGGAAGCAAGGAAGCTGCATGTCCCTGGTGTTGGTACAGAGACTTTGTCTCACACACAAAGGGAGTGGACCTGTGCCCGAGCCCACTTATCTCAGGGCATTTGTAGCATATTTATGAAGATTAGGCATGTAGTGTCCTTTTCTCTTTCCTAGAGTGTATCCTGCTCAGGGCTCTGTCCATTGAGAATCTTTCAGGAGACTACTATAACCTTTGCTGGGTTTTTATCTTTGTTGTTATCTGTTGCTTGTTTTACTACTCTTGAAGAAGTATTAAGTGCTTGCAGAAGGTTCAGATGTATTTGCTGGGGGTTCAGATAAACCTGGAAGCTTTGGCATGAGCTCATTATGACTTTTTTATATGACATTTAAGTGTGTATATATAGACAATGTCCATAAAACCATGTATATACACTGGGTGAACCACAGAAGAGCATATTGTCTTTCTGGTTCTGGGGAAATAAATGCATCTGTTAGTTGAGAAGAGCTTGTCTTTTGTCATCTGTAAGGCTATTTCCTCCTGAAATTGGTGTTTTATGATAACTTTGGAAGCCCTCAAGTATTGATTGGATATGCTCTTAGGTTCTTTTTGTGATTTAACTTGCACTGTATCTCGTCAACAAGACGCTGCTCATCTCTTGCCAATGAATTTTAGTAGTGTTGAAAGCTTTAGCAGATTAATGGTATCAACAGGGACTTGATTCTTCCATTTCTCAACTGAGCAAACAGAAGCCGCCCGCTCTTGGCTCCCAGTGCCTTTCCTCATCTGGTTTTAGGAAAACGGGCTGGGCCAGGAAGAAAGGTCAGTGCTGAAGAGGCTCCCCTCTAATCTCCCATATGGACCCTACCCTACCCCACCTAGTTCTATACTGAAGGTTACTTATTTGCGTTTCTATGTAGTTTCTTCTTAAGGCTGCCTATTTCAATTTCTACATTTGTGGCAGCATTTGAAACAATGTTTGGATTTTGGTATTTGGATTTTTGCTGTGTCTGTAATAAAGAGATGCGGGCTGGGTCTGTTTTTCTTTTCGCTTAATTATGGCTCTGAATGGGTCTGCTATTATATTTAGACTTGAGGCTTACCTTCTGGTCCTTAAGGAGCAAAAGCATGGGCAGTTGTGTGTCTTATAGAACTTACCCCCAGGGTGACCAGAGCCTCACTCCCTCTTAACTGGCCAGATGAGAAATCTAGTGGGAAGAAAAGGCAGCAATGCCAACCATTAATTCAGTAACTCTGCTGTATGTAATGTCTGCTGGAACTCTCAATGTGTTGAACCCAGGTGCTTGAAAAACTTGCAGGTAACAGTTTCATTAACAGAAAGGACCTTTTTGAACCACTGCATTTCTTCCTGATACATAGGACTGTTTTGTAACAAACAACTATAGGTGATTGATGTTCTCTTGATGAGAATAGAAACTATACCTGTGCACTTAAGGCATCGCAGAAGCAGTGACAACAGCTGATATTATTAAGGCACATATACCAGAGGCTTCTGCTGAGACACTCTTCTCCCTCTTGTTTTCCATTTACTCTTGGCATATGGTTGTGGGTAGAGGAGGCGAAAAAAGAGGAGAGTATGAGATCTGCATGTTCACGAAGGAGCCAACAACAGCCATTAACTGACACCGGTTACTGAAAACTTTCCTTGTAGTTTCTGTGTGACCCTGTGCCCTGAAGATAGAGCAGGTAGTATGACACCAGCTGAGACTGCTGATTCAACAATCCCAGGAAGTTAAGTAGACCCATGTGTTTTACTAAAGTTGCTGTAGGACAAAGGATTTGGGACATACCTAACTAAAGGGAAAAGGGTTTCTAAGATTAAAAGTAAAAATAAGAATAAGAGTACTATAAAAAATGAAATCAAAAGATTTCTCCCCCCATTCAAAACACTCCACAGATGTTTAAAAATTTTTTTAAGTAAATTCTATACCCCATTCAAAACTCTATACCTGATATGAGGCTTAAACTCAGGACCCCAAGATCAAAGGAGTCACAGGCTCTAGGACTGAACCAGTCAGGTGCCCCTCTCCAAATACTTTTTTTTCTTTGCCACTGTACTCTCATGTACAGTCCAGATAGTTCCTTAAGCACTGTTTTCTCAGCATGTTTGTTTTTTCTTCTCTTTTCTTTTATTCTTTTTTTTTTTTAAGAAGTCTTATGTTGATAATCAGAACCCAAATATTTGAATATAAGCACATCCCTTGCAGTCACACTGACACCCTCTGGCACCAGGAAAACTGTCATAGCAATTTTTGAGAAATCTAGTGGGAAGAAAAGGCAGCAATGCCAACCATTAATTCAGTAACTCTGCTGGCTGGGTCTGTCAGCTGGCCTGCTCTCAGTGACTTTTAGACTTTTCAGGTGTTACAGACACTAAGTACAAAGATCTTTCTGGCCTTCCCTTGCTTACCACGTCTTGACAAGCTTCTGCCCTTGTTGGCCTCTGGCACATCTCCATGATTAATTTAGGGTGCCCGCAGCTAGGAAAATGATGTCCAAATAGTGCCTTCGAATAGCATGATGCGCACCTCGCGTTGGTGAACCTACTGGCATATGGTTCTGTATCGATAACAGTGGCATGGGATTGGGACGCCTGGCAGGCTTAGTCCATGGTGCCTGGACTCTTGATCTCAGGGTCCTGAGTTCAAGTTCCACACTGGGCACAGATCTTACTTTAAAACAAAAGACAACAATAACAACAAAAATGATGGCTTTAAATCCATTCACTCCCCAGTAGTCTGGGGAGTTGATGAATGAATACTATCTAGACATCTGATTATTTTTTCCTGATACAATCCTTGAGCTGTCTTTGCTGATTTTTTTAAAAAGATTTATTTATTTATTTATTTGAGAGATGGCGAGTGGGGAGAGAGGCAGAGGGTGAGGGATACCAGCAGACTCCCTGCTGAGCCCAATACCCCATCCAGGCTTCATGATCCCAGGCCCCAGAGATCATGACCTGAGCTGAAATTAAGAGTCGTGCGCTCAACTAACTGAGCTACCTGGGCGCCCCTGTCTTTGTTGATTTTTTTACTCCTTCCAATGAAGTGTTTCAGTAGGTTGTCAGATTCAGGTGAAAAAAAAAAAACAGAATTGGGGAAAAGATTACCTTTTCGCTAAGATGTTTAGGAAGATCTTAATAACATTAGAGCGAAGGGGAGGACTTGGGCTTGTAAATGAATCACTAGGCTGAAGGTACTTAAATAAAAAGACTTTTAAAGTTTTAGCATTTGGCGTTTTCTGACCTAAAAGGGCAGCCTAAAATACATAGTGCGTTTAACATTGTGTTGTGAAGCCTCACACTTTTGTTTGTGGAAGTTTACTCTTTGTCCTTTATCCCAGTTCTAAGTACTTGTGTTCAGTAAATACTTCAATGTGTGACTGCATCAAGAATTTTGACCATCACCATTAAAAAAATTTGAGCTCTTTCAATACAGTGAAATTGCCATCACCAAAATAGAGCAAAAGGTACAGCTCCATGAAAAATCATTTTTTTTTGAGATTTTTTTATTTATTTGACAGAGAGAAACACAGCCAGAGAGGCAACACAAGCAGGGGGAGTGAGAGAGGGAGAAGCAGGCTTCCCGCCGAGTAGGGAGCCCGATGTGGGGCTCGATCCCGGGTCTCTGGGATCACGACCTGAGTCGAAGGCAGTTGCTTAACCAACTGAGCCACCCAGGCACCCCGAAAAATCATTTTTTTAAAAAAAGACATCTAGGAGTCCCTGGGTGGCTCAGTTGGTTAAGCGACTGCCTTTGGCTCAGGTCATGATCCTGGAGACCTAGGATCGAGCCCCACATCGGGCTCCCTGCTCGAAGGAGGCCTGCTTCTCCCTCTCTCACTCTCCCTGCTTGTGTTCCCTCTGTGGCTGTGTTTCTCTCTGTCAAATAAATAAATAAAATCTTTAAAAAAAAAGACATTTATTGAGAGAGAGAGAACATGCGGAATGGTTGAGAAGGACAGAGGAAGAGGGAGAGTAGATTTCCCTTTGAGCTTAGAGCCAAACACTGGGCTGGATCTCAGGATCCTGAGATGGTGACCTGAGCCAAAATCAAGAGCTGGATGCTTAACCAACTGAGCCACCAAGACACCCCTTAGAAAAATCACTTTAAAAATGGAAAAAGGAAATACAGTATTTAATAACACACATTATTTTCCACAAACCAGACGGTGTATCCTGTAGTTCTCATGGATATAAAAAAAAAGCATTTAAATTTTTACTTACAGTGTTTTTTGTTTGTTGTTGTTGTTGTTGTTGTTGTTGTTGTTGTTTTAGAGAGGGAGGGGCGAGAGGGCGGAGGGAGGAAGAGAGAGAATCTTAAGTTTAGGCTCCATGCCCAGTGCAAGAGCCCAGTGTGGGGCTTGATCTCATGACCCAGAGATCACAACCTGAGCTGAAATCAAGAGTCTGTTGCTTAACTGATTGAGCCACCCAGGCGCCCCTTTACTCACAGTTTAATTGGTCTTAAAAGTTGATGTTATTCTCTTGAATGAGGATCTCCTTTTCCCACTATCTTTCCCCCTCTGGTGGGCCGTGGGTGTGAATTATTGCACTGGGTATATATTTTTTTGCCGCAGTGAAGATTAGATCAGTGGGAATCTACAAATTTGACAACAGCGATATGAAATAACTTGCCTATAAGACATTAAGTGCCATAATTTTCTAATTAATTGTGGAGCAGTGCCAAAGACAGTTGCTTTAGAAATACATAATGATTGTAAATACAGACCGAAAAGGGAAGCAAAGAAGTCTACAATGTTTAACTCCTTTTAATGAGGCTTGATACTCCAGCTTATGGAGGCTCCTGCTATTTCTTTTTATAACTTTTTGGGCCCTCTGATTGACTATTTATATTTTTACCTGGAGGTGATCTCATATTAGCAGGACTTACTTTATAAATATTTGAGTGCCTGCTGTGGGCCAGGCACTTTTTGTGTATCAGGGATAGCTCAGTGAGCAGAGCAAAACACATGCTAACCCTCCTGGAGCTTATATTCGAATCCATGTTCGTATAGTCCTAATAAGATCAGCAATTAGGGAATAAGGTTGAAACGATTAGTTAAAACAAAACCTTTCATCTGTGAGAAGTTTGTTCCTAAAAACTACTGTGGTTGGCAAAATTGGAGTTTGCTTGGTTGCTTGCATCAAAGTCCACAGTGGAACGATACAGTGGAGAATTACACCCCGGCCCTCATTCAGCCCTTGATCCCATTCCTCAAAAATATTATAGATAGATTAACTTGGTTTCCTCCAAACCTTTCTACATTAATACATATACACACAGCCCAGCTCTCTTCAGCTTGACTCTTTATGATATCCCAGTTGGCAGCTTTCCACATCAGTATATGTATCCCTACTTCATTTTTTGTAATAATAACTAGAACCTATTGATTAGGTGGCTATTTGCTAAGGCTTGCTCATTTTTTTCTCCCCAAAACTCCAAGGCCTATTTATTTATTCAGCAAATATTTATTTAGCAAACTTTATGTGCTAGGAAATGTTCTAGATGCTTGGGATATTATTGACCAGAACAGGTAAAGATCCCTCATGGGATTGATGTTCTAGTCAAGGAGATAGTAAATAGTAAATGTACTAAATAAGTATATTATTTTGAATATTAGAAGATAGTAAGCAATAAGGGAGGGGAGCCAAGCAGAAAAATGTGGTCAAGACTATGGAGATATGCAATTTTAAATGGGGTTGTTAGAGTAGATCTCACTGTGAAGGTAGGATTTAAGCAGAAACTTGAATAAGTGCATATTTGAGTAAGTAGAAGGGTCCTGTGGCAGAATTATACAAAGGCCCTGCTTTGTCCGAGGAACAGCCAGGAGTCCAGAGTGGCTAGAAAGAGTCAAGAGAGCAAGGGCTAGAATTCTGGAAGGAGAGTAAAGGAGAGTGTAAGCCTATAAAGGAACACAGACAGATCAATGCCAAGCATTTTAGACCATTTTAACCGCTTTACTCGCAGTGAAATGGGAGTTATCGCAGGGTCTTGCCTGGGAGAATGACATGCCTCAGCATTTGAAGAGTCTCACCTTGGGTAATGTGTTAAGGACAAAGGGAGGGGTGGTAGCAGAGAGCACAGTTAGGAAGCTGTTACTGGAAATCCAGGTGCAAGTTGATGGTGGTTAGATCAGGTATGGTTGGATTATAATCTGAAAGTTTACGCAAAGAATCGTCTGATGGATTAGATGAGCGACGTAAGAGAGAGATGTTGAGAATGACTCCCAAGTTTTTTTAAAACCTGAGCAGGTAGAAGGATAGAGCTACCATTTGCTGGATGGGGGAAGTAGGAGCTCTGACCTCTTATGGTTTGAGATTTGATATTTCATTCTTGATTTAGTTTGAGTCGTCTCTTACACATGAAGTGGGCTGTCAGGAAGGCAGTGGGCATAGATGGTGGAGTTCATGGAAAACATGGCTGTACCATGAATTCAGTCTTTCTTGCCCAGGTTGGGAATGCCAGGGAAAATACTAACAGAAGCATCCTTGCCCATACACCTGGGTGTCCAATTGTGAGTCTTTCCATGTGTTAAACTCCTAAAGGTGGCATCATTGAATTTAAGGATGTGTGCATTTTGCATTCAAAAATACTTCTGCATTACTCTACCCCCCCAAAAAATTGTATAATTTACACTCCCATCTGTTTATACGAGTGTCCATTTTCCTTTATCTTTACCAAAACTGAAAATAGTCTTTTCAAGTGTTGCCTGTCTCATAGATGGTAGTCTTTTTCATCACCTTTCCTTCAAGCTCATATGTCCTCTGGCCTCAGAGTCCATCTAGCCTCTAGAAGACATAGAGTCTTCTGTTCTGTGAAGTTTTGCCCCTTGTGAGTATAATGGTGATGCAGGTAAGGCAGACTAATTGCTTGAGGACTTAGGTCTCTGCAAGAGGATGTAACATATTCAGTATTGTTCAAGCAGTTAATTAAAGACTACTGGGGAGACAGCTAAATAGAAGTTTTAAAGCATATCTCCTTTCAAAGGGGAAATTTTGAATTCTATCACCTTTAGAAAGAACAGTTCCTCTGACTTTTGGACAACTTTTAATAGCACGTGTTGATTCAAGTCATTGGCGTAACCAAGTGGTTAGAACCCTGAGTGACCTGCAATTTCTGTAACGTTCTACCAAGTCAAATGAGCACTGAGTTGGTATTTTTGGTTTGCTTTTTTTCTTTCTAACTAAACATCGAACAAAGAGTTGCCATGACCCAGCTGTGTGCTCTACATCATGCGAGCTCAGAGTGTGCTAAGATGGGCAAAACACAACCTTTACTCTCACAGAGGGTCCGTTGCAGTTGGCGGTGGTGGGGGACGTGCAGATGGCCAGGGACCGTCCAGTGTCACAGGGACTAAACAAATAGGGAAAGGTCGGGGAGCAGAGACACGAGCCTGCTTCGTCCAGGATTAGGTCAGGGAAGAGTTGTGAGGGACAGGCAGGGGAGACACATAGGGGCCCTTGCCTGTCCTGCCAGCGAGCCTGCAATTTGTCCTGAGGGCAGTGGGAGTCTTGGAAGAGTTTAGACAGAATAATGACATGGTTCTTTTTGTATTTTTCAGAAACCACTCTGGCAACCATCGAAAGCGGGGGTCATTCAACTGTGGTCCCCAGACCACTGCCTGTTTTTGTTTAAAAAGCTTTATTGGAACAGAGACGTTTGTTTCTGTATTGCTAACGGCTGCTTTTCTGCTCCAGTGGTGGCATTGAGTCATTGAGAGGGAGACTGTATGGCTGTCAAAGCCTAAACTATTTGCTTTACTTTTGTACCTTTATTGAAACAGTTTGTCGACCCTTGATTGAGGGGGTGAAGTTAATGCAGAGGGACCAAGAGGGAAGCTATGGTCAAAGGAAAAGGCTAAGTTAAGGCCAAGGAAGAGGGGAGAGACCCAAGAGGTATTCAGGACAGAGTACTTAATGAGTGATGCAACGGGGGAGATGGCAGGGAGAGGTAGGGTCTGAGGTGGCATGTGGGTCCTTCGATGAGGTAGACTGGAAGGTAGACCAGGTAGACTGGAAGGCTGTAAGGGACATCTAAGTGGAGATGTCCAGGGCAGCAGGGGATAATTGAGCCTGGGAGTGGCGTAAATATGTGTTCAACATGGCAAGTTCAGACCGGTTTTCATAGTATCTTATTAATCGGTAAAAGTCCAGAAGCCCCTCATCCCTCTGCTCCATCTATTATCCTGTTCTGGAAATGAGTGCCCATCTCCACTATTTTTAATCTTTCTTGAGCGGTCAAGGCTGGGTTTCATGTACATGCACTTCAGGAAGCCTTCCCTGCATACTACAAGCTGTGCGCTCAGACCTAGCCTGGCTCTGCCCCCTTGTATCGTATCCATGGGAACTCTGTACTGCCTACGTGGTTCTTTGCTCAAGTAAACATTTATCTCTTTATGTAGGACATAAGTCCACAGACAAATCCAGTGGCTCATACATTTTTGATCTACGTGCTGGGTCTACCGTGAAGTCACAACTTAGGTCTAAACAATTCTTTTTTCTTAGTTATGGAACCTGAGAGTTGAATGATAGAGCAGAGCAAACTTAGTCTACCTCTAATGTCATTCATTCCGTCATTCAACTAACACTGAGCTCTTTGTATATGCCAGGCACTCAACTAGGTACCAAGGGTGCAATGATGGCCCTCGTAGAACTTCCATTTTAATAGAGGAACCCAGTACGCTGGCCTCATGCTTTTTTAATTCCTGCAACTCTGGAGCATAATATTGCAAGCGAACTCTGGGGTTGTATTCCTTCTTTGTTGTCTTGTTTTATAGATGCCTAAACTGCATGGAGCTAGAACTTGAACGGCCTCTCTCTCCAGTGGAGGGGGGAGGCTTTCATCTGTGTCATCCAGGTCTTACTATGTGATCCCATTCCCATTTGGGAACACAGTGATTGGGGGCGCCTGGGTGGCTCAGTGGTTAAGTTCATTGTTCTAATGCACTTTTAAGGGCAGGATGCGACTTGCCATCTTTACTTTGGTGAGCATTGATTCTGAAGTTTTTCTTTTTGCTCTTAATGTAACCTTACCAGACTCGGCTCTTCCTGCAAAACTATGCCTTAATGGGGTCAGATTTAGGGAGGAATGCTTTGCCATTGTCCACTTTCTTTGCTCATAACTGCTATCTGTATTCGTGAAAACCGGCAGGGAAAATGAAGGGACGCAGAGTCATTGGCAGCTCTCCATTTTCCATGTTACAGGAGTTGAAAGCATCAATTTTCATTTCATGCATTGAATTGCTTGTAATAGGGGTTTTTAGCAAGTTTTTGGTAGGCAGATGAGTGGGAGTCTGAGGACTGTTCACGAAAGGAGTGTCTAAGGCAAGCAAGAGACTGAGCCCCAGGGAGAGAACTAACTGTGTGCCAGAGCATCAGGATCCGGAAGTATAGCTCCCCCAACACTGCCAAGGTGAGCTTTCCCTCTGGCTTGCCACACTCCTTATAAAATTACTCACTGATTGAGTGCTTCTGTTTGGTTTCTCTGTGTTATAAATGTCATGTAAGGAGGTGGAATCAAGGGCACGGTTAATATCCCATTGATAGTAAAAGGAAGCAAGGGAAAGATAGATTTTGGGCTCTAGGATATCTCACTGGGGAATGACAACATATGTCGGAGGACTTTAAACCATGATTTTGATAGCAAAGCAGTTACCCAGTTCTAGATTGGGATGGAAACTCCCAAGGCAATTGGCCAGGTTATTCTTCTTTTTTTAAAATTTTATTTATTTGACAGAGAGCAAGAGCACAAGCAGGGGGAGCAACAGAGGGGGAGGGAGAAATAGACTCCCTACTGTGCAGGGAGCCCAAGTGGGGCTTCATCCCAGGACCCTGAGATCATGACCTGAGCAGAAGCCTTAATCATCTGAGCCACCCAGGTGCCCCAGACCAGCTTATTCTTATGGGAAACCAGCAAGCCTTTGGAAAATTACAGTTTCTCGGCAGTTTCTCCTCTGTAAAGACACACATTAGCTATAGCAGATTTTGTGATTTAGTATAGGCTGAGGAGAAACCTGCATTCCCCATCCCCCAAACTCCCCTGCATCATGTTTGCATTTTCCAGCACGTAGAGGGAAGGTGTTGGAGCGAAATGTTCTGCTTGCCAACCAGAAGGAAGGTGTTAAAAAAAAAAAAAAGTCTGTTACTTGCCAGTTTGAAAATATATATGTTCCAACATTTTGTCATTAAGAAAACTTCTTGTAGATTGAGGTGGCTTTAATGTAGATGAATTTCAAGTATTTTAGTGTATCTAGGAGAGGTATCTGACTTCACATGTTTTCAAATCACCATTATTTTGAAATGAATTTTATTCACATTTTGAACTTAAATAAAACTCACTTTTTGCTATACATTTCTCAGAATCTTAACAAGTGTATACAATCATGTAACCCACCACTTTATTCAAGATACAGAATAGTTTTGTCACACATTCTTTCTGATAACTGTTTTGTTTTCAACTCCTCCCCCACCCCTCAGGCAATCACAGATATCTTCTGTTCCTAATAATTTTGGTATTTTCTGAATGTCATCTAAATGAAATCATATAGTGAATCTTTTGGATTTAGCTTCTTTCACTTAACAAAATGGATTTCCCATTGATCTAGGTTGTTGCTTGTATCATTGGTTTATTCCTTTGTATAGCTACATAGTATTCCATTGTATAAATGTACCACAGTCCATTCATTCATTCATTGTGGGACAGTGGAAATGTTTCCATTTGGAGGAGGATTATGAATAAAGTCACTAAAGGAACTTTCAAAGAGAGGAAGATAATAGGCTCAGCATCCCAGAGAAAGAACTGAATGTATACTGGAGAGGTTTTGAGTAAACATAGATTTCCATTTTGCTTAAGTCAATAACTAAGAGGCAGATTCTCTGGGTTATGTAGAGAGTATGTTTAACTCTTTAAGATAAACTGTCAGGCTCTTCCCAGGAAGCTATCCTGTTTTGTATTCTCCCTCAGCAGTGTGTAAGCCTTCCGGTTCCTCTGTGTCATTACCAGTTCTTGGTATTGTCAAATTAAAAAAGAATTTTTTAGACTCTAGGCTTTTTAATAGGGTGGTGGTATTTCATTGAGATTTTAGCTTGCATTTTCCAAATGAGTAAGATGGTGAGCCACATTTTCTTTTTCTTTTTTAAGATTTTATTTATTTGACAGGGGGGTGTGGCAGGCAAAGAGAGAGGGAGAAGCTGGCTCCCTGCTGAGCAGAGACACACCCCTCAATGCAGGACTTGATCCCAGGACCCTGGGATCATGACCTGAGCTGAAGGCAGCCATTCAACCGACTTAGCCACCCAGATGCCCCAAACCACATTTTCATGTGCTTTTTTGACATCTGTGTGTCCTCTTTGGTGAACTGTCTTCCATCCATTTTTCAAATGGCAGATTTTTTTCTATCACAAATCTTCATGAAATATACAGACTATCACTCAGTGCTGCTCTTTCTTGGTTAAAAAAAAAAAAAAAGACCAGCAGCGCCTGGGTGGCTCAGTTGGTTAAGCGACTGCCTTCGGCTCAGGTCATGATCCCAGAGACCTGGGATCGAGCCCCACATCAGGCTCCCTGCTCGGCGGGAAGCCTGCTTCTCCCTCTCTCACTCCCCTTGCTTGTGTTCCCTCTCTGGCTGTGTTTCTCTCTGTCAAATAAATAAAATCTTAAAAAAAAAAAATACCAAGATGAAAAAAATCCCAAGATGATATTTTCAAACATGATTTATAAACATCTTGTTTTAAACATCAAGCTTATGTCAGGATTCAGACAAATCCAGGACAACTTGACTCTTACCATCGACTGGATGATTTTGACCTCTGTAAGACTCAGTTACTTCATCTGTAAAATGGACATCACGCCTAACTGGTGATTGTTGTTAGGATTAAATGAGCACCGTGCATAGAATCTAACACACGGTTGGCATTCACTAAATGATCATTCTTACTACAAATATTGTCAATATTACTGACTCAGGTATATTTATGTAGGCAGGTCCTTGCACATTAATTACCCATTTTAGCCCCAGTGTCTAGCATAGTCCCCAGGGCACGAGAGGCTTGAATGAACTGGTCTGATGAATACATGAATGAAGGAAAGCATGCACAGCATTTATGGTTGACCGGCCAAGAATATTAATACACAGAGTTTTGTGATGCACTATCCTGAATCTAGGAGTGTTTGTTGAGTTATACCTTAGTTATAGTTCTCATTTATTTTAGTGCTGTAGTTACTGATACTTTTTTACCACACACTTCAAAATTATTTTTAGGGAGGACCGAGGGCGTAAGGATTTGGGATGATGTGTATTTTCCTTTTTTTTTTTTTCCTGCTTTTTTATATATTCTTTTTTAAAGGCCAAAAGGGCTGTGAACCATGATTCATTTTTAGGTTTCTCTTCCACTTGAGTGTGATATCTATAAGTAATTGCAGAGTAAATCATCAGCGTCTTGGCTCTGCCAAACCAACCCCGTTCTGCTGGAGGTTGCTGCCAGTTCTTCCTTGGCTGTTTGTATGATTGTGGGTGTGTTACAGGCTGGCCTTGCCTTTCTCCAAAAGGAGGGCCTGTAGATGAAGCACCTCGGTTCCTATGACCTGACCCCAATTTGCAGAAATCGCTGACTTTGGCAGGGTGCTCAGAACCTTACCAGTTCCAGGATTGGTCTCTTGAAAGCTCTGCTCCGACTGTTCTCTGCTGAGTCAGCTCTTAGAACTGGGTCAGAACATCGCTTTCTGTAGGCTGAGCAATCCTTGAAACCAACCTTCCCCAGAAAGGGAGAAAGTTAACTTTAGGCGAGTTTGCTTTCTTTTGCAAAAGTGGCTTTTTGAGGCCATGTGAAATGGGGTTGAGGATGTCAGAGTCTGGGCACTCCATGATGTGTTAATTATTTCATGTTCCATCTAGCTAGGCACTTTCTACCACTGTCACTGTGGAAAGTTTTCCAAGTTGAACTGCCTTTCATATTCCAGTAATCCATTTCACCTTTAAGAGGCTAGTAGAAGCAATAATTTCATCTTCAGGGAGAAAATGACAAAGCTCTTCTTGGTACAGACTTTCAAAGCAACTCTCTCACCTGGTGAATTACTACGTAGCCTGAATGTGTTTTTAGTTCCTCTTCATTAAAACTCAGTTAGAACATTCCTTTGCTTCCATACAGAGTCCTGTTCTTCTTAAACCTCATCTTGGTTATACCAATAGAACACTAAGAGCTGGCCTACAGGGCACACTTATAGGGAGAAGGTAAATGCACTTGAATTTTCTCCTGCTTCCAGCCTCCTTTCTGTTGCTCTTTGGTTTGTAACTTTTTTTGAAGTTGTTGTTGGCCTAGCTATTTCAAAAAAATATTGCAGTCAGCACGCATTTGCCTTGTCATCAATAAGAAACACCGCTATAACAAACTTAAAGAAGTCAGTGGCATTCAACAAAATGGGCTCCAGTGAGAGGTCAGAAACAGGCACCTGTTCTTTCTGAATAATAAAGGCAGGCTAGCTCTGTTGTACTTAGCACTGTGACATTGCCTCATTGAGCTGCCTTGCAAGAATCATGCTTTGAAACTGAGTATAGAGAAAATGATGTCATGATAGGTTAGAAGACATTTTAAAATCAGTTATGAGATCTTTAAATGGTATTGGTCTGGGAGCAAAAATAGCATCCTGAGAGAGACGGAGCTTAAGATACAGATTTACACTCTAAAGAACGGTCGCCACCAGGCACGTGTGCTCACTAGACCATTTCTTTTCTTTTATTCATCTTTTTTTTTTTTAAGGATTTTATTTATTTATTTTGAGAGAGAGAGCACAAGCAGGGGGAGAGGGAGAAGCAGACTCTGCTGAGCAGGGAGCCTGATGCGGGGCTTGATCCCAAATCCTGGGATCATGACCTGAGCTGAAGGCAGCCAGCTTGCTTAACTGACTGAGCCATCCAGTGCCCTACTTGAGCATTTCTAATGTGGCCAATCTGACTGGAGATATGCTGTCAATGTAAAGTATATGGCACATTTTGAAGGCTTAGTATGAAAAAAAGAAGGTAAGATATCTTACTAGTAACTTTTTATTGATTGCATATTGAAATTATAGTAGTTTGATATGTTTGGTTAGAATAAATACATTATTCAGTTAGTTTTTCGTTTTTCTCTACTTGTTTCAATGTCAATATATGTGATTTAAAATTACATCTGTGGTTTGCATTATGTCTTTATTAGACAGTGCTGAAAGACTGAGTGTGACAAGGGAACCCATGATTCCAAAGGTTGTGGAAGCTGAAATCCTGTCTCATGGTGGTGGTCACTCCCTAAAGAGGCTTAGCCATGCTTGGAAAATTCTCACTGATGTAGCGAAGGCTGGGGGGGATTTGGGACAGATCAGAGGGGCTCAGGATAAATGATGGCTAAGGTTTCTTGTCTGGCTAATTGAGCTTATGGTGGCCTTGGTGGGAAGTTCAGGATAGAGAAATGAGGTAATGAGGTCAGAAAGCAAGGGAGGGAAAATCCTAGCAATTTTTCTGGAGAAGCTTGCTTTCCACAGGAGTTTTATTTGACCTCATTTTCATGCTCAGAATCCTCCTGTATGTCAACATTGGCTGAGCCTGTCTCTGATGTGATGCACCTAATAGAAATTCCAAAAGGTTGCCACCTGCAGTTAAGTGCTTCTGTGGCATGTTTAAAATCATCTCTTTTGCTAAGATTCCCAAGAATATTCAGGCAGGTTTGTGTGGAAAGCTGCCAACTACGTTTTTTTTTTTTTTTTTTTTTTTAATTCTATTAGGAGAGCAGGCTGAACCTTTCGTCTGCCTGGTGTTCCTTCTATGTGCTGGTACAATCAGAAACTTAGAATAAACAAGACGTGTATTTCTTGTCCACAGAGAGTTTACTCATTCACCAGGTAGTGAGTGCTTCCTATATACCACATACTGTTGTATGACCAAGGATACGGCAACAAGAAAAGTCTAAAATCCCTGCCTTGAAGGAGTTGACATTCTTTTAGGACCTGTAATATAATTTAAAACGCTCATCTGGGATGAATTTGTGAGCCACAGGGAGACTTGAGATGTTGCAGCTCAACCTATTTATGTAACAGAATAACTGTCCTATTACATGCTGAATCTACTGTAGGGGGCTGAGTGTGGTGTCTTATATATGGTAGGCCTCAGTGGTGTATCATTTATTTGGTTAATATTGTTAAATACCTACTGTGTTCTAGGCACTTTTCTAAGTGTTGGGGATATATTGGTGAACAGAGGGAAGATTTCCTTTCTCAAGGAGCTTAGATTCCTTCTGGGGGTGGGGAGGCAAGACAATGGCCGTAAATTAGAAGCTGGTGATATGATATTCCTGAAATTGATAAAAACAAAGAAAGGAAAAAGTAAAGCCAGGTAAGAGATGTTGGAAATATTGCAAGTATCTGTGGTGGGATGAGGTGGGGGAAACGCATTCCAGGTAATGGGAACAGCCAGTGCAAAGTCACTAAGGCAGGAGGCAAGCATGCCTAACTTGTGTCCGCAGCTGCAAAGGGGTTCAGTGTGGCTGGACCAAAGTATTCAAAAAGAAAGAAAGACTATCAGAAGATTAAGTCACAGAGGTAATAAGGAATTGGATTTTGTGGGAATTTCCCTTTCATTTTATTTATTTTTTCAGGTTTATTTTGAGACAGAGAGCGAGCAAGCGTGTGAGCGGGGGAAGGGGCAGAGGGAGAGGGAAAGAATCCTCAAGCAGACTCCCCACTGAGTGAGAAGCCAGGTGTGGGGCATGATCTGAGCTGAAATCAAGAGTCAGACTCTCCCTCTCTCTCTCTTTTTTTAAATATTTTATTTATTTGACACAGAGAGAGCACACAAGCAGTCAGAGCGACAGGCAGGGGCAGAGGGAGAAGCAGACTCCCCATGGAGCAGGGAGCTCGATGTAGGGCTCGATCCCAGGACCCTGGGATCATGACCCAAGCTGAAGGCAGCTGCTCTACCAACTGAGCCACCCAGGTGCCTCAAGAGTCAGATCTTAATGGACTGAGCCACCAAGTACCCCATGGACCCTTCACTTTCATAATACAGGGTTTAGAGTAGAGAACTTCGGTTGTCTAACTTACATTTTTTTCATTGAACTTTTTTAACACACAGTAAAAATCTCCCTTAATGGCAGACAGTTCTCTGACCCTTAACAAAGGCACACGGTCTCGTAACCATCACAGTCCAGATACAGAATCAGTCGTTTCAAAAATCTTCCTCATTCTGCCCCTTTGTTGACTTAACATTTCGAAGGACGGTTCTGGATGCTCTGTGGGTATTAGACTACAGGGAGGCAGGCTTGGATGCAGGAAAATTAGCCGACAGGCTCATGCAGCTATCGAGGTGAGCGGTGATGGAAGCTTGCCCAGGGTGTGCAGGAAATGGTCGAATTCTGGGTCTATTCTAAAGGCTGAGGTTTGATAAGAGGTGTGAGAGAAAGAGAGAAGGATGACATCATGATTTTTGCCCTGAGCCACAAAGAAAGCTGGAGTCATCGTTTACTGAGATGAGATAGGTTGCAGGTTTGAAAGGGACGATTATAACTCAGCTTTGGACATTTTAGGTCTCACTGTCTCCTAGCTATCCAAGCAGAGATATTGATGGGGAAGTCTGCTGAATTGGAATGCACAATGAATGTTTCGAAGCCAATATGCATGCGGTGCCTGGGTGGCTCAGTCGTTAAATCTGCTTTCAGCTCAAGTCTGCTTTCAGCTCAGGTCATGATTCCAGGGTCCTGGAATCGAGTCCTGAATCGAGCTCCCTGTTCAGCGGGAAGCCTGCTTCACCCTCTCCCACTACCCCGGCTTGTGTTCCCTCTCTAGCTATGTTTCTTTCTGTCAAATAAATAATAAAATATTTATAAAAAAAAAAAAGAAAGAAAGAAAAGAAACCAATGTGCACATCTTGAAAAAGCTGGGGGAAAAATGTATTATTCTTTTTTTTTTTTTTTAAAGATTTTATTTGTTTATTTGAGAGAGAAAGATCACAAGTAGGCAGAGAGAGAGAGGAGGAAGCTGGTTCCCTGCTGAGCAGAGAGCCCGATGTGGGCCTTGATCCCAGGACCCTGAGATCATGACCTGAGCCGAAGGCAGAGGCTTTAACCCACTGAGCCACCCAGGCGCCCTCTTTTTTTTTTTTAAGATTTTATTTATTTATTAGACACAGAGAGAGAGAGAGATCACAAGTAGGCAGAGAGGCAGGCAGAGAGAGGGAGGGAGCAGGCTCCCCAGCAAGCAGAGAACTGGATGCGGGCCTCGATCCCAGGACCCTGAGATCATGACCTGAGTCGAAGGCAGAGGCTTTAACCCACTGAGCCACCCAGGCGCCCCAAAATCTATGATTCTTATAGGAAACGTATCAGTCTTTAGAATTCAGAGGTTCCTGAGTAATCTGATACTTAAGATTGTTGTCTGTCACACCTTTTTTGTTGTCCTTCAATTTGTTTCTTTATCATTCTTCAGTAGAAAGATAAATATTCCTTACCGTGCAGAGAACACCACAAAGTTTAATTCTACTAGAATGGTTCTGGTATTTGATTTGTTAATTGAAAAAAAAAAAGAGCTATGTTAAGAGTAAGGATGAACTGATTCAGAAGGTTTCTTTTTATTCCTCCCAAATTTGAAACTCTAGGAAGAACATTTGATGTTTGACTTTGGGTCCCTCTGTATCGTTTTACTCACTTCTGGTGTTTTTAGCTGCCAGTGCACTTGAGTTGGAGAAGAGAGAACGGAAGGGAAGGCTAAAATTAACAAGATACGATGTTAGTTGGCAAAAGCTAGGATACAAAATTCCATATACGGTCTAATCTCAAGTTACATTGAAAACTTGTATGTACACGTATGGAATACTTTCTGAACAGAATATCCCAAAACGTAACAGCCACTCTCTCTGTGTTGTGAGATGATGGGACAGTTTTGCTTTATTTACATTATTTTACCATGTTTTAGGGATTTTCCTTAATGAACAAATACATTTTTCTTCTTTTTTTTTTTTTCATGTATTGAGGAGATATTTATTCAGTGTTAGATTTATTCAGTGTTTAGACCTGGACAAGGGATAGACTAATGAACAAGACAGAAAAAGGCTTTGCAGCTTTAAGCCAATATCTTAATTGTGAGATCATTATCGAGTTATAATTAGAAAGAAAGATACATTAATTAATGAAGAAAGAATGCAAGTGAACTTGTCTAGACTCATTGGCTTTTTTATGCACTAGTACTAAGTGAGGTTTTTATGAATCCCTCTCCTTGCACGTTTCTCCCTGTTATAGGCTCAGAGGAGTGGGCGTTTGTGACCTTCTCACTCCTTGCTGTATTTCCAAAGCCACTTCGGTAATGTGCCTTATCTTGTCATATATCCTCAAGCGACTGCATAAGGCTGGAACGTGCGCCAGCCTTGGGCTTAAACGGTCCTCCCACAGGGCCGCAGGAAACATCACGGTCGTCATGGTTCCTTGGCAGAAGCTCTGGTGGAAGGTCACACCGGCTGTCAGTATGATCTAAGACAAGTCATTGGGTTTTGCTAAGCCTCTGTTACCTCATCTGGAAAATACCTGAGATGCACTGGTGGAACCTAAAGCTCTATGACTCCAGAATTTTTGCAGGCTTTGGTGGTGGTCAACAATGCCTGTTTCGAATTTCAGTTACTTTCACCTCATGGATAGTTACACAAACATAATTATCCAGCCTCCCTTTTGCCATGAGAGGCCTAGTGCCAAGTCCATAGTTTGTATCAGTGACCCAAAAAATAGAGCTGATTTCAGAGAGCTTGCAGGAAATGTCTCTTCTCACTGAGAGACTTGGGCCAGGGAGATTTCATTTTCCCCCATGACTGTTTCTCCATTTAGGCTTAAATACATTTAATGGAATTGGCATCCAGCTCTCCTATTAGTTGGTGACTGGCTAGATGCCACAAGTGGGAACAAGGCAGAATAGGAGAAGCGATTTTGCACCTGAAGATTTGGAACCTTCCAGAAACGTCTTTTTGTATCTTCTCTGTACTGGAGCTTGTAGCTGGTTGAGTTTTCCTTTTCTCTCTTTTTTTTTTTCTCCTTTCTTCTTGTGTGAAAATGTTGATATGGTGACTTCCTTCTAATTTTATCAAATACAGTATGTCCAGAAACAAAACAGAACCATGTTTCCGCGTGCGATTCCTGGCAGAAGTTGTGCGATTTCATCTCAGGATAAAACTGTGAATTTGTGGAAAGCAACATGGTATGGGTACTTAGGGAAAGCAAAAGGAATACATAGCCTGGCTGCCAGTCCTTTGTCTTGGCGGCTGGAGGAAATCACCAGTGGCTTGTGGGGGCAGAGGCTCCCGAGAATGGTCACCTGGTCAACAGGCCGGCCTGCTGACTGGAGCCACGGCACAGGCAGTAGTGCATTTCCAGAAGAATCTCGTTATTCATGCATTCCAGTTGCACAAGTCAAATGTGTGTGTAAGAGAGACAGAGAGACAGGGAGAAGGAGAGAAGAACACAGACAAAAACCAGCGTGTACAGCATACTGCAGTTAGGTCTGCTGGGGGGGTCTGGAGTCAGGGTGACATGTGACAGGTGATTCCGTTAGTCTCAGTTCCAGGGAACCTCCTACAGCCTCAGCACCTCCCTGAGCTGAGTGTGACTCTGCTACTCAAAGGTACATATTGTGTCTAGCACGGCTCCCCTGACTCCCTCATCCAGGGCTCATCTGGAGAAACAGGGAGCTGAGGTGAATTTATTGAAGGGAGAAAATTATATTTTGTAGACAGTCCACAGGACTTTAAAGATTTTATTTATGTATTTGACAGAGAGAGAAAGATCACAAGTAGGCAGAGAGGCAGGCAGAGAGAGAGGAGGAGGAAGCAGGCTCCCCGCCAAGCAGAGAGCCCGTTGCGAGCCTCGATCCCAGGACCCTGAGATCATGACCTGAGCCCAAGGCAGAGGCTTTAACCCACTGAGCCACCCAGGCGCCCTTCAAGGGCAATTTTAACTGTCCTGCAGGGCTGAGATTAGGTGGAGCAAGTGAGGCACTCACTTGGGGAACAAAATTTAAGGGAGTGCTAAAAATTTAGTAATCAAGAGAAATGATATTTTAGCAATATCTTATTTTTTTATTTTTTAAAAGATTTTATCTATCAGCAAGAGGGAGAGAGAGCATGCACGCGCGTGCACACACACACACACACACACACACACACACACACACACACAAGCAGGGGAGCGGCAGGCAGGCAGAGGGAGAAGCAGGCTTCTTGCTGAGCAGGGAACCCGATGTGGGATTCGATCCCAGGACCCCGGGCTCATGTCCTGACCCGAAGGCAGACACTTAACCGACTAAGCCACCCAGGTGTCCCTGCAGTATATTTTAAAAATCAAAATTATTTTAAACAAAATAGGATCAGAGTTATTTATTTATTTTACCTCAACCTTTAATATGGCTTAATATGGCACTGCCAACTTGTCTTTATTTAAAACTGATGTTTTTCGGGGCACCTGGGTGGCTCAGTTGGTTAAGCGACTTCCTTTGGCTCAGGTCATGATCCCGGAAAACCGGGATCAAGTCCCACATCAGGCTCCCTGCTCGGCAGGAAGCCTGCTTTTCCCTCTCTCACTCCCCCTGCTTGTGTTCCCTCTCTGGCTGTGTTTCTCTCTGTCAAATAAATAAAATCTTTAAAAAAATAAAAATAAAAATAAAACTGATGTTTTTCGATAAAGAAGTTGTAAGAGTAAACACACGCGCACACACACACATACACAAACACAGCAAAATATTACTCAGCCATGAAAAGGACTGAAGTCAGGGCACCTGGTGGCTTAGCCGGCTGTACTTAGCACATGGGCTACCATTTTGTTTCCATGGCACTCTATGTATAATAACATTACACATTGACATTATTATTAATTCATTGCTCTAGGTCATAGAAACCTTGAGGTGCGGAGGCTAAAGTAACCCTGGAAATACCACTAATGGGACAGGCCTCTTTTGACTTACAGGCTTGGCTAATTCTGTAAGTGAAATTTATGGAGCATTATCAGAGACTTTTCTAGACACCTTGCACTTATATTTCATACTCATGTAGTTCAATTCTTGAATCAAAGTTGGCAGTGGTCCTCCTCCCTTGGGGCCCAATGTATAGCACAGAGCTGTGCCCAAAGAAGGAGCCAAACAGGTGTAGAATGAATGAATTCATTTCAGTCCTGAGTGGTGCATTCCTTTTTGTCCAGTATGCTGCTGTCGAAGTTATACAGAACAGCAAGCCAGCCAGTGTGTGTAGAGCCTGGGTGTGACGGTGTCAGAGCTCCCTGCTCCTGGGCAATGGCTCCCTAACTCAGCATTTCGCAGATGCTTCTATCCCGGGCCCTGATTTGGTTACCATAATAGGTTTACCTGACAGACCATAATAGGGCATCACCGGATTACTCGAATAGATATAACAAGAGCTCTCAAGGCGCCTGTGAACAACCACAAACTGGACGAATGCATGTTTTCCCAGTCAAAAATTACATTATTTTTATTGCCGCGAAGCTGAGGATGTGAATGGGGGAAGAGATGGGCTGTAGGTGGGGAAACAATTCTGGCTTCACTGCCCCCAAGTGTGCTGCCTGCTCTACTCAGATGTGTGACGAATTTCTCAAGTTGGTCTTATGGTGGGTGTTGGGTCCTTCCACAGTTAATTGCCCCTTTACCATCCCCTTTCCCTGGTTCCCTCGGGATGGCGCTTTTAAGTATCTCTCCGTTGGTATTGACGTGGGTGTTCATATCCGGATTTATATCCTGGCATCCTTTTGAAGGAAACATTCAGTTCCTAAAAGAGATTTGCTAGAGTCCTGTTCAGTCTAAATTAAATGTAAATATCACATGGCAGTGGGATATATTAGAGCAGTGTGTGAAGAGTGCTTACCCGTTCCCTCCTTCTCGTCCTTCTTTTGTTCTTTAGATAGTCAGATCTGATGGAATGGTAAAGGACACAACTGCAGACAGAGATATCCACCAAATGCTTTTAAGAAAAGAACATTTCAGGGGTGCCTGGGTGGCTCAGTTGGTTGGGTGACTGCCTTTGGCTCAGGTCATGATCCCGGAGACCAGGGATTGAGCCCCGCATCAGGCTGCCTGCTCGGCGGGAAGCCTGCTTCTCCCTCTCTCACTCCCCCTGCTTGTGTTCCCTCTCTCGCTGTGTTTCTCTCTGTCAAATAAATAAAATCTTTAAAAAAAAAAAAAGAAAGAAAAGAACATTTCAAAAGTTTAATTTTGTTTTCTGTTTTTTAATTTTCGTAGCTGTCCCGTAAGGCATTTTCTTCTTGAGAGGGGCCAGGCAATCTGTTGTTACATGTTTCCACAACTGACCTCAAAATTAGACCCTTGACATTATCTACAAATGAAGGGTGACATAGAGCCATATAGGTATCTTCATAAGATTTTATTTTATTTTATTTTTTAAGATTTTTATTTATTTGACAGAGAGAGAGAGAGATCACAGGTAGGCAGAGAGAAAGGGGGAAGCAGGCTCCCTGCTGAGCAGAAAGCCCAGGACCCTGAGATCATGACCTGAGCCCAAGGCAGAGACTTTTTTTTTTTTTAATATTTTATTTATTTATTTGACAGAGAGAAACACAGCTGGAGAGGGAACACAGCAGAGGGAGTGAGAGCGCGGGAGAAACAGGCTTCCTGCCAAGCAGGGAGCCTGATGTGGGGCTCGATCCCAGGTCTCTGGGATCATGACCTGAGCCGAAGGCAGTTGCTTAAGCAGCTGAGCCACCCAGGCGCCCTCTTCAGAAGATTTTAATTAATATATCTAAAGACAAGCTGCAACGTTTTATAATCATTCCTGGACATTTTATACTAGAAGCCTCAAAAATCATAAACATTCTGGGCCTCTTGTGACATCTTAGAAGCCCTGTCAATTTTGCATACTTTCAGAGAAGCACTGCTCGTTAAAACTCTCTGTATTGTATTTTGGGCTGCTTTTTAACAAATGCCTAAATTCTTGAGTGCACACATACAATCCGCATCCCTAACAAACAAGCAAAGATATACCCAGCAACTGACTTGGGAAAATTGACCTCTGAGTTAACAAGCCAAGTTAGCTAAAGCCTTAAGTAACTTTGAAAACAGGTTTCCCCGGATTATTAGTATGTGAAGTATGCACTTTCCGCTTTTGCTACTGTTTGGAGGTAATGTCACCATCACAGAGATCATTTGTGTTAATTGTGGGGAGAAATCACCTTGAAACCCACTCCTTAGTCACTGTTAATGATCTGCTGTTGTTAACCTTCCTGTCTTTTTTCTGAGTATATAGATGATACCCGTAGATATGTAACATGCATACCTACATTAACCAAAATTGCTTTTTATCCTTTTATTCCACTTAAAATGTCATGACATTTTTCTCCCCCACTTCCTGTAATGGCCACATAATTGCTCAGGGCTCCCTCTGAGTCTGTTTTGTGAAGGTTTTCACTTAACTTCTGCATGCCCCACTTAAGGGCTTGTAGATTGTTTCATAAATGTCCCTTAATGAGAATACTTTTGCCCGGACTGAACCACACTGTCAAGCCGATCAAGGTGAGGATCGGGATGTTAAATCAACCCGAACACATTGACCTAAACCGTGAATGCAAATGGCTAGTGCATGATTTTCTTTTTTAAACTATTCTGAAAGCCTTGTGAAAATATTGGTGGTCTAGGCACATCCTTACATGTTTCTAGTTGGTACTGCTTCTGCGATTGGGCTACATATTATGGATTAACAGCAAGGAATCTGATAGGCTACTGATAAAAATATTTGTTTCCTATTAGAGTTAGCCTGCATCTGATACAGGGCACAGCATCTGTTAATGAGAAAAAAAGGGGAAAAGTGTCTTAAATCATTCGCTTTTTTTGTTGTTGTTGTTCATCTCTCACTGGAGATGTGCTTAGCTCTTGAGTGAATTGCTTGTGCACATGGGTGTGTATATACATGCATATTTGTCCATGTGTGTGTGGGTTTGTGTTGGTGGCTCTTGGTAAGTAGCCAGGTTTGGGAGGAAGAGACAATCTCCGCAAATATCTTGGCAGTTGAGCTGGCCTTGACTCAGGGTCTATTGTTTTTATGTTCTCTGGGGATCCAGGGCTTTGGTATGTAGCCTGCTGGCTCCCCTCTGTCTTTAAATTGTTGTCTCACTTGGTCTGGAACCTTTGGAAACACATGTTGCTTCTGCCATTGATGAGGTGGATGGCAGTGAGGGATGGGTAAACTTATTCTTTCATAGGCATTTAATGACAAGAAAACATTAGTGATGCACTTGAGAGTGTTTTTTTAAAAGATTATATTTATTTATTTGCGAGAGGGAGAGAGAGCGTGAGCACAAGTGGAGGGAAGAGCAGAGGGAGAGGAAGAAGCAGACTCCCTACTGAGCAGGTAGCCTTACACAGGGGGCTCCATCCCAGGACCCTAGGATCACGACCTGAGCAGAAGGCAGACGCTTAACTGACTGAGCCACCCAGACACCACATTAAGAGCATTCTGGACAGATTGTCCCTCTGTTAAAGACCCTTGCTGCAGCTTAGAATACTGTTAGGTCATCAAAATGTGAAACAAATCTTTAGGTTATTATTGAACATGAGGCTGAGATTGTGCCTGTTTTTGAATTTCTCAGGGGATTCCAGCATAGATGTTACAGGGCCCACTATTTTTTCTTTTTCTTTTTCTTTTATTTTGGAGTGGGGGTGGTCTTTCTGTTTTTGGTTTTATAGATAAGATGACAGTTCTCTGTGGTTATTTCAAGATTTTTGGAGGGAGTTATTTAAAAGGAATCTTTTTTTTTTTTTAAATCTCATTCATTCTTATGCCATCTAATTGTCTCTTTGCCTTGGCTAGATCTATTCAGCGAACAAGAAAAATCAGAATTAGATGTGGAAGGCGGCCAGTTGCAGGGGCAGACTGTGGCAGTGGAAATACCAAAATCAGGGCACTTACGAAGCACATTGTGATTGTAAAAGGAAGGAAAGAATCTTTAAAATAGATTTGTTCTGCCTTTTCTTTTTTCTTTTTTTTTTTTTTTATGTCCCCTTAAGAGATTTGTTATCTATTTTTGTAGCCTTGCCTACAGGCGAGGGAGCTGGCTCAGGATTCTTGAGGTCACTTGCCAGCCTGAATTCCATTTCAGTTGTTTGTTCATTTGTTTGTTTATTTGTTTGTTTATTTATTTATTTAAAATTTTATTTGTTTATTTATTCATTTTTTAAGGATTTTAGTTATTTATTTCACAGGGACAGAGCAGGAGAGGACAGCAGGGGGAGTGGCAGAGGGAGAAGAAGAAGCAGGCTCCCCGCTGAGCAGGAAGTTTGATGCAGGAAGTTTGATGTGATGGGGCCTCAGTCCCAGAACCCTGGGATCATGACTTGAGCCGAAGACAGTTGCTTAACCAACTGAGCCACCCAGACGCCCCTTCAGTTGGTTTTTAATGATGTAGTCAGGACAGTGGGTTTGATTGGAGGAAAGGAATGGCAAAGGGTAAATCCAGGATGCTGGGTGGTCCCCTTGGCCAGTGGGGACAGGTCGTGTTCCCCAAGAGCCAGCCTGTCATTGTACGAGTGCTTGCTTATATGTGTTCTTACTAGAAGCTGCATTTATTAAGTACTTCTTAAGTACCATGCAGTACCGACCTTGGTAGGTGAGAAGATAAGAACTGTGAAGGCTTATCACTATGATAATATGAATATAAAGGCTTGGCATAGTGGTCCAATACAAGTAAGCATTCAGTACCTTCAGTCCGCAATACTTGTATTGCATTCATAACAACTCATGACAGCTCAGTGAGTTGGCACAATTGTCAACCCCATTTTACTGATTAAACCATTGAGTCTTAGGGAAGTGTGGCATACCTCATCCCAGGTCACCCAGCTAGTAAGTGGTTGTGGGTTCAAAACCAAGTTGGAATGATTGCAAAACTTATACACATAAGCACCAATAATCTTAGTGATCAGTAGCCATTTGTGTAATAGGTGCTTGCTGTTTGCAACTACTTTATAGACCATCTCATTTAATCTTTGTGATAACCTGATGATGTTGGTCTTATCTGACTTACCCATGATCACGTAGCTTGTAAGAGGTGGGGTTGAGTTTTGAGTTCCTGACACTACCTTCTTTGTAGTGTCCTCATGATGTCAGTCTTGGAGGGTGAAGGACTGAAGAATGAATTATCTGTGTTTTTACCAAATTCCAGCTGGAGTTAGCTCTGATTTCCCTCTTCCCTTCTTCCTGCAACCTCTCTAGCCTTCTCATACCCGGTGAAGCTGGCAGTTGAAGGGAAGCTAACCATCCCAGAGAGTGAACTATTTGAAATTCTCTGCTCTGACCAGTGCCAAAGAGAAAAGGGATAAAGAGAGAATTATCCATTCATCAGTTGCCCCCTCTTAGTGTATCATAGAAAAAATGGCAGCCCCAAAGGCAGGCTGGTTATGCAATTTTGCTTGAAGTCTTAATCTGATCTGTAAAATAGGTATAATAATATTGCCTTTATGTGGTAAGAAATTGCTTATTTGGGTTAGAAATACAATGTATTCACAACACATAAGGACCATGGCTTCTGTTTTTGGTATAGTCAATCAAATACACAGCCTTGCCCTTCTGTGAATTTTGAGGTCTTAAAAGCCTGCTTCACCTAATACATGCTCATAAACTACATTAGCCTGCTGTTATATTTCACAGAATGGATTTATTTAGCTAAGTCTTGACCATGGGATTTAAATAGAATGTCAATAGTTTCTGCTAACTAATTTTTTTTAACATACAAAGATGGGTTGGATTAAATATTTTGCAGTGTAGTGTTTTTCTGAATCCTTTTCTCCATGCTTCTTCTGCCCTCAGTTTTGTTTGGTTCTGAAACATATTTCATGTGGGCTTCTGAGACCCACTGTTTGGAAGCTGACAGTTCCAAAGGCTCATCACTCCTTAATGTAGACCTTTGAATGTACGATACAGTAGAAGATAAGAAAGCAGCTGGGACTGAGGTTCTTGGCTGGAATTCACAGCAGGTGTTGAAGTGGGATGTCTGGCTGGAGGTTTTCCCTCAGGAAGGCTGCATATACAAAAGTGTGTTTGGTCTTACCATGTCCCTTTTTCTTCCCAACTCCAGTTGTGTACAAAGCTTATCTTTAACCCAACCCTGTTGCTTTGCTGGTGCCGTTAACTCCCTCTCTCATTCATTACTCATCTTTGGTTTAGTACCTAACTGGGGAATTAAGAATGGCAACATAGCCTCATATACAAAGGGATATTTGTTAGCCTCTGATAGTATAGAAATCCAGATAACCTATGGTGGAACCTCCACTTAACCAACTTTTTCATTCCGAAAGATATCCTCAGCCTGCTCACTGCCCACACTGGCTAGTGGGCTGCTGTATTTGGATATGTGACAAATCATCCCCAAATAATAAGCATTTGTTACCTCCTACTGTTTCTGTAGATCAGGAATTTGGGTGGCTTAGCTGGGTGGTGGTGGCCCGGGGTCCCTCGTGAGATTACAGTAGAGATGTCAGCCGAGGTTGCTGTAGCCTACTGAAAGCTTGCCTGGGACTGGATGATCCACTTCCCCGGGTCTCACTCATGTGCCTGGTTATTTCATGCTGGTTGTTGCCACGAGGCCATGTGGTCTTCTCCATCGGGTTTCTTGAGTGACCTCCAGACATGGCGGCCAGCTTCTTATGAATAAGAAATCAAGGAGAGAATGAGTGGGAAGCTGGAATGTCTTTTACCATCTCTTCTCACAACTCACCGTCTGTTGCTGCTGTATATCGTGTCAGCCCTGTTAAATGTGGCGGGAACTACACAGAAACTTGAATACCTGGAGGCAAGCATCAGTGGGTGCCCTGTTGGTAGCTGGTGTGTATGTGTACACTTCACATGCCACAGATGATGTGCCAGCAATCTGTTGTTTATTCCCAAACCTGCTTGTGCCTGTTCTATTGTTACTCTTGACAGTGTAATTTAATTAAATATTACTTGAACCAGTCACATAAGACGTGTTCTTGAGAACATTTTCCTTGAGAACTTGTGTGAATCCTTTAGAGATACTCGATAAAGTCTGGTTGCTTAAAAACTGCTGTTAAATTAGGTGTAGGTAAGGACTATAAAATTTAAAGAGAAGTCATAAGGGGAGCCTGGGTGGCTCAGTTGTTAAGTATTTGCCTTCAGCTCAAGTCATGATTCCAGAGTCCTGGAATCAAGCTCCGCATCAGGCTCCTTGCCCAGTGGGAAGCCTGCTTCTCCTTCTCTCATTCCCCCCCCGCTTGTGTTCCCTCTCTAACTGTGTTTCTGTCAAATAAATAAATAAATAAATCTTTAAAAATTTTTTAAAAATTAAAAAACTAAAGAGAAGTCATAGAAAAATCCAAAGCATTCAGATTGCTTTGCAGGTATCTTTACATTATCACTCCATTTCAAATGAACCTAAATTGGAAATCGTAGATGCTGAATTATAAGTGTAGTTTATAGCAAGAAAGATCCTATAGGATCCTAAACCAGGAACATAGGTTAATTTTTTTTATTTATTTATTTTTTAAAGATTTTATTTATTTATTTGACAGAGAGAAACACAGCCAGAGAGGGAACACAAGCAAGGGGAGTGAGAGAGGGAGAAGCAGGCCTCCTGCCGAGCAGGGAGCTCGATGTGGGGCTCAATCCCGGGTCTCTGGGATCATGACCTGAGCCGAAGGCAGTCGCTTAACCAACTGAGCCACCCAGGCGCCCCAGGAACATAGGTTTAAAAAAATTTTTTTTCAATGTACTTTAAAAGATTGATGAAAAAAATGAACACTGTGTGTGTTAAAATAAGGTACTTTACGTATGTATGAATAATTTTGCATGGTTTCTTCTTTTGTACATCTCTTGATTAACTTCTCATATACTGGTTTCAAACGTGTCGGAAAAGAGGGCTTTTCATGGAGGAGATGTTCCACGAGCTCTTCCTTACCTGTTTATTATTACAAAAAGAAGTTTTTTCACGAGCCGTATAGGCCAATTATTTTTTGGCAGTATTCTTTTTCATCAGTTCTAAAGTGCGTAGTTTTTCACGTTGTAACATTTCAGAAATTGAAATGTGTTCTACCATCAATGGCCTGTTGTGATTTAATTGGCAGTATTTTTTTCTGCCTTATTGCTTCATAAATTATAATTATTACCTTAAATTTGATTAAACATGGTATGTTTTATGATTTTATTTTCTAAGAAATATATTAGATGCATGTGATTGCTTGTTAGAGCTGAGGTGGGTGCATGTGTTCAGCTGTAGGTTGGCCACTGGAGTCTGTCTAAATGTGTTAATCATGTTTTATCAAGCAGTGGCTTGATTTAGAAAGTAAAAAACTGGGCACCTGGGTGGCTCAGTCATTGGGCGTCTGCCTTCCGCTCAGGTCATGATCCCAGGTTCCTGGGATCGAGCCCCACATCGGGCTCCCTGCTTCGTGGGGAGCCTGCTTCTCCCTCTCCCTCTGCCTTCTGCTCCGTCTGCTTGTGCTCTCTCTCTCTCTGTGTCAAATAAATAAATACAATCTTAAAAAAAAAGGAAAGAAAGTGAAAAACTCATTTTAGCTTCTCTAAGTGAAGGTAGTAAACATCACGTCGTGTGTCTCAGTTTCTGTGTGTAAAATGAGAAACTTGACATATGTTATATCTATATCTAAACTTGACATATGTTATATCTAAACTGACATATGTTATATCTAAAGGCCCTGTCAGTTTGAGCACCCTAAGATTCTTTTTTTTTCAAAAATTTATTTTATTTTTTATTTGAGAGAGAGAACGGGGGGAGGGAGTGGGAGAGAAGAATCTCCAGGAGATTGCACTGAGCCCCACACAGCACTGGATCTTACCACCCTGAGATTATGACCTGAACTGACATCAAGAATGGATGCTTACCCAACTGAGCCACCCAGGTGCCCCAAGCATCCAAAGATTTTGAGTCTTTTCTAGAGGAAATCAGAACTTAATTATTTTTTGATTGGGGGGATGTCAGATGTCTTTTATAGTACAATGAAATCCATCAGTCCTCTCCAACATAGAGTGCCCAGGAGGCCATGTTCCCACAGTTTGCCTATGATTTCATGGAGTTAATCGATCCTCCAAAACCAGCTCCTAAACACTTTATGGTCCTTTGGCCTCAAGCTATGCTAAGCACATCCTTGAATTTTGCTTTCTGAGTTTGGATTTTTCTGCATGGTGGTTTTTTCCTTTGTAAAAATATGTAAAGTAGAACTTTTTGAATTTTTCTGAGTTTATAGATTCTTCCTTAAGGCTCAAACCTTTGCTAGTACCCTCCACCTTAGTCTGGCTGGAGTCCCTTCTTTTTACTCGCCCCAACCACAGATAATGTGAGTATTCTGGTACTGAAAATAAGAGGGTTGAATACAAATATGGAGGGGGAAAAAAGCTCTCAAAATACTTTAATAAAATGATTTCTTCTCTATAACTCAAAGCTCTGCCAAATAGGGGAGAGTTGTTGATAGAGAAAAAAAATCATTGTTATACTTTCCAAGTTTTCTTGGTAGTGTTTGAAGATTTATAAAAGCTTTTTCTGCCAGGACGTATAAAGTCTTGCTAAAACCCTCGAGTCCATTCATGAAATAGGGGAAGTACCAAGTCTAACACTGAAGTGCCCTGAACAGCTTGTTTCTATCTTTTCTCTACATATCTGCCATACTTGTGTGGTGTCCTTAAGGATTACTACAGGAAGGATGTACTGGCCTGAATATTTTTAAAATGTGGGCTTCATTTGTCCTGATGCAAAAATTTATCTCTGTGGGCCACCTACTTTGATGTTCAAATCAGTGACTTAAATAGTTCCTATCTGGATTAATTACCAAGGAGTCTTCATCCCAGACTTCTTGAGTGCTTGGAGATTTACATGTTTCTCTGGGTCTTTAGAGGGGTACCATAAACTGTCCCACGTAGGCAAACCCCATCATTCTGGCTTTGTATGAGATAGGTTTCATTTGGTGGCTTTAATTTTTCCTTTGTGGTACTCTTTCTTGCAGGGGTCCATCTTTCTGTGACTGGTAATGTAGGGGTTGGACACAGTTCACATTTCCTTTAATCCCATTAAATTAATTGCAGGTGGCTAGCTTCTTTAGAATCCAAAACTGTCTTTAGAACTTGGTCTAGCAGTTGGGCACCTGGGTGGCTCAATCTCAGGGCTGTGAGATTGAGCCCCTTGTTGGGCTCCATGTTGGGCATGGAACCTCCTGCCTAAGATTCTCTCTCTCCCTCTTGTTATTCCCCCCTCCTCCCAGTCCTGTTCTGCTCACTGTTCTATGTGTATGACTTTACATACAGAGGAGATCATATAATATTTGTCTTTTGTTTTCTGGCTTATTTTACGTAGCTTAATGTTCTCCAGGTTCATCGGTATTGTAACATATAGAGTACTAGAATAATTTATTAGGGAATATTATTCAGCCATAAAAAGAAGGAAATCCTGCTATATAACTACACCTGCCACATTTTCTTTATTGATTCATCCCTGGTGGATACTAAGTTTTTTCCATATCTTGGCTATTGTGAATAATGCTACGATGAACATGGGTGTGCAGATATCTTTTTTGAGATACTGATTTCATTTCCTTTGGATATATACCCAGGAATGGGATTGCTGAAACATTCAGAGTTCATTTAAATCTTAGTTCATTGCCCATGAGCCATGTGAACTTTAGACAAGTGTTGTAAACTCTCTGAGCCTTTTCTGATCTATAAAAAGGAAAAAAAAATTCCCTCTTTTGTGGGACTTTTGGGGCAGATTAAAAGAAGTACTGGATTAAATCGCAGCACCAGACATAGACTAAGCAAGCACTGTAGGAAGCTTAGAGATAAATACATTTCAACAGAGACAAAAGGGAAAAGAAATTAAAGTCAATTGAAGGCTGTATGTATGTATTCATGTAGATCATTCATATTTTGAAAACTGAAAATAATGCAAAATCAGCCAGTCACATAGAAATATCCCTCAAAAATCTCAGGTAAGTTTATTTAAAGTAAGCTGGAAGTAGGGGTCAAAAATAGCTTCTTCATCACATTGGTAAAGAAATGTGTAAAGAATATGCAGTCCTTTACTTTGGAACGTTGTGTTTTATGTGGTAAGTGACATTAAAAAAACCTTCTTGGCCATTTCCTCAAATGCTTACCTTCTGAAGGAGTTTTTTGTTTTTTTGTTTTTTAAGATTTTATTTATTTGACAGAGAGCGAGAGAGCACAAGCAAGGGGAACAGTAGAGAGGGGAAGTGCGCGGCTCAATCCCAGGACGCTGGGATCATGACCTGAGCCAGAGGCAGACACCTAACCATCTGAGCCACCCAGGCGCCCCTGAAGAAGATATTTTTGAGGAGACATTAAAGTTGGTTTCTTATTTGTGAGTTCACTAAGGAAGAGTATTGTTATTTTTATTGTTACATGACCTTTTTTTTTTTTTAACCCTCATCAATTATGAAAAGGATTTGAGCTATCTAGTGGATCCGTTCATGTATAGTTTGTCCCTTTCAGTTCTTTGAGAAGTATAATCTGGTAGTACTTGAAAATGAAGTTCCCACTGTTTTGTGCTTGAGACGGTTTATTGTTCTCCACCATTTTGTATTAGACTAAATGTGTGCATTTGGGAGATGCTAGCTCATTGCAGTGGGAGTGATTTTAGGTCACATGTGAGCCTGGTAATGCGGTCCACTTCAGGAGATGCATATTCCTAGCCTCCTTTCCCAGAAATCCTGACTGAATATATCAGGATGGGGTTCTAAATTTGATTTTTTTTTAAAGCAAGCACCCCAGTTGAAAATGTATATAGTAGCAAGGCGGGACAATTGTAGCCTCTACAGTCAGTCCACTGGAAGTCGTGGCCATAGCCTTTGTTTCTTGAAGTGAGATGTGGGCTCTCTCTAACCACAAGACCTGAATTTGGGGAACTGTCTGGGAGGGAAAGGAGAAAATAAAATCCATCACCAGCTTTGGTTAAACATTGCATGCTAATAGTCTGTCAGATATCTTTGTGGTGCTACTGGCTGTATTTTACTTAGAAAAGGATTCCATTTGTGACCAACAGCCTGAACGTTACATACAAAGGGGAAGCCAGCAAAGTGCTTGTCATTTGTATGGAATGAAAATCAACCAAATAAAAATAAAAACTTTCAGGCACGGGGGCCCTTGGC
>PITA01000495.1:0-14672 GCA_004023965.1 Spilogale gracilis
TCCGCTAGGACCAAGTCCTTGCCCGCCCTCGAACATTCTGAATTCTCTTTTTCAAGGAGGCCCTGGCTCATTTCCATCCCAGACTCCTGGAAGGGCCTGGAAAAGACAGTCCTGAAAAGTCCCCTCACAGCCCGGAGCCCATTTGGTCCTAATTTCAGGACGGTTTCTTCCGAACTCCAACCAAAGTCAAGGGTCCCCAAGGGAGACCATGTCTCTGCCTCCACCTTCCTGTCCAGCTCAGAGCTATTCTGCCGGCCACCTTTTCACGAGCCCGCTGTGCTGCTGCTATTAGTTACAGATGATGGCAATTAGAGGCCGAATCTCCCTGGCTCCTGGTAGAATATTGAGACAAGGGTACAGCTATTTTAAGATTTTAAGCAGATTTATACTTAGTGCTTCAAAGAGGGCCAGCCAGCAAGGAAAATATGGTAACTGTTGCTTTAAATTATAGCTATCATTACTTCAAAAGGAGATTCAATCAGAAACCACTGAAGACTAAAACTATTTACATCTCCTGACACTTAAAAGCAAGCGAGCCATTTTAGCCTGTCAGCCTTGGACATGTCGGCTACAAAGAGACGTACCTCACTGGCCTGTGAAGGAAAACATTTTTGAGGGAGCAGGAATTGAGAAGGGATCCTGGGGGTCCTCCCACTTGCCTCCGTCTCTCTCCCACGCTCTAGGAGGAATTCAGGGTCTGGGACACACAGCTCGGCCCAGGTCTGCAGGCAGCAGTCTCTGAACCCCGGGAAAACTGGCTCTCCGTGAGGCAGGGGAGCTGCCCTTTTCTGTCTGGCCTCTGGCCTTGGGTCCCTGCCTGGGGGAAATCCTGTCTCATTCCATTAATACAAGTCCCAGGACAGAACAGTCCCTGGCTTCTTCTGGGCTGAGCTTCGAGGGCAGGACTGGAGGGCTGGGTTATGTATCGGTCAGAATCAGAGCTGTAGACAGAACTCAGAAGCGTGGGCCTTGGAGACAGACTTCTCTGGGGTTAGACTTTGGGCTCTTTGCATTTACTTGGACAAGCCACTTAACCTCTCTGAGACTCAGCTTCCTCCTATGGAAAACTGGGGTGTTCCACAGGATTTCTAGGAAGCTTAAATGAGATGGTGAGGAGAGTGCTAGATGTGATAGTGAATAACCCCTACCCTTTCAGCATCGTAAACAGTGAGCCTCATTTCTCATTCATACGACAACTCAAGGCAGGTGTTTCTCGTCTATAGACAGTTTCTCCAGATTCTGGAGGCACTTAGCATCTGGTACACAAGAGGGGAGCAATAGATGTTGGCTGGAAGAATTAACGAGTAAAACCAGAACTTTGCTGCATTCCTGGGCACAGCAGATGCAAATTAGCGAATTAGGTACTTAGCAGATGATCAGTAAATGTTCCTAGCTGGTAAATTCAGACAAAGGCTATATGTGCATTCCCTATACTAGAGGCTAACTCTGGCCCATGGGCCAAATTCAGCCCACCAACTGTTTTTTGGAAATAAAGTTTTATTGGAACATAGACACACACACACACAACCCCGTGGACACAAGGAGGGCTGAAAATACACTGGGAACTTCACACAGGAAGAGCTCGAGTGTTGGGTTGGACAAGTGGCTGTCCCCTGCCACAAACACTTAGTTTACTGTTTCTCATTAACATTAATAGCATTTTACCTACTGGCTCTTTAATGCAAACTTCCAGGGGCACAAATGAGATCCAGGGAGATGTGTGACTTGCGCAAGGTTACAGCTGGAAAGAGGTAGAACGGGGATTAGAACAAAAGTCTCCTGGCCTCTGAGCCACCCTGGGAGCTAGGAGAAAGAAGAAGAAGTTTCTACTGTGGGCTTTTTGCTTTAGACAGGTAGGGACCTTGGAAGTTTCACACTCTAGATTTCAGGGCATTTGGGCATTTTACAGGATGAAGGAAGGTCAGCTTTACTTTATTCCCTGGGTTCTGGAGCCAGACCTTCCCAACCTGTACAGCTCGTCTGGAACACCCCTAGCGGCACCTGCCCCCACCACCTCCATGCTCGAGATCCTGCTTCCAGCAAGAGCGAGCCACGGCAGGTAGCGTGGCTGGGCTGCGATGGGTGTTCTCCAGGTGAGAGCTGGTGCCTGCCCATCCCTGGTGAAAAGGTCTTAGAAAAAGACACCCTCTACCTGCCCTGACCCATGGCTCACGCTGCCTCCATCCTGTCCTGGCCTCAAGCCAGCCCCTCCCTTGCCCAGAGGCCTCGGGTGGCCTAGCTAGGCACGCACAGACAGCGAGGGGAGGGCCCATGGTGGCAGAAGAGGGAGTTAGATGCTCTGTTACTGGCACAACTCTCCTCCCTCTTGGGGCTGCTGCTTTCCCTCGTCCATCATGGCGACGGTGTCACCCGTTCTGGTCACTTTGTGGGGAGGTACAGGGTGGGTAGGACAATGTCATGTCTAGTGGATTTTTGTGGATTTTTCAACCTCCCAGCATACCTTCCACTATCTACTAATAACACAACAGGTTGTCCTTCATGTGTGTTACTTTTCCCCTATGGCCATGGTGCTGGTGAGACGTCTTCCGGGAGGCCCTGCCTCCCTTGCCCAGAGTTGTGCATATGGGCCCCAGCTCACCCAACCTGACTCTTCCCCAGGACCGTGGATCTTTACTGGGAGTCCCAGGTGGGAGGAAAAAAGGGGACAGCTGGAGCAGCGGGGGCAGCCTGACCCCCCCCCACACACACACACCTGCAACTCCTCCTTGCCTTATCTCCTCACCTAGGCCTTTAGCTCCTTGAGAGCAAGCATATCTTAGACTTCTGGATGTTTCTCTCCCCCAGCAGCTTCAGGGGCAAGAAGACATGTTGCCTTGAGCAAGTGCGGGCAGCTCTTCAGGCTTCTCTCCTCCTCTCTAACTGATCCATGGAGCTGTTCTGAGGATCAAATGGGAAAACATAAATAAGTTATAATAATGCATTAAAAGGGGCTAATGCTATTTTCAGAATTATTATTGACTCTCAGGCTTGAAGGCAAACACACGACTTTCAGTTTTTAAAGGGATTCTGTTCTTTTCCAAGGGATAGGTACATCAAGGAAGGTTTTAATAACAACCCCAAACTCAGAGAACCATGCCCCCCTGACAAATTTTCAGCACCTTCTTCGTACTGGGAACCTCCCTGGGGGCTTCCAAATAATTTTTCTGGAAGCCAGAAGATTCAAGCAACAAATGAGTCCCTTTCAGCTCCAGATTTTGTCAAGAATGAAGAGTGCGGTGGAGAGACTCCATTTTCCAAGTGGGTGGGGCTGGTCACCTATCTTTCTGATGGGACTCCCTCATTCTCATGGGACACACCCTCAGGCTATAACGTGGGCCCTTTAACTCAAGGAAGCCTCCCCTTCTGGCTGTTTTCTGACAGAGGAGTGTTACCGTGGCATCCTCGGATGTCCCTGACAAGCAGCCGTCGATGCCCAGGAGGAGCCCAGCCAAGGATGAGACCAGGTTGACCAACGTACTGGTTCTGACCCACACAGCTCAGGGCCCTTGGGGACAAAGGTGGACATGGCGCCATGGCAGGCAAGGAGGATGGTTTCCCACACAACAGGGCTGTGGGCAGAACCTGACAGTGCTGGCCATCATGTCCCTCAGGGCTGCTCCCCACTCTCCTTTCCGTGTCCTGTGGCTCAGAAGGCTGATCCGAATAGTCAGGATCAAAGAGGTCCCACGGCCTCCTTGCTCATCTCTTCCTCTAACCCCCAGCTCATAGGAGACTGGGGGCAAGAGGGAGCCCAGCAAGGCACTCGAGGGAGGGAGGCAGAGAGGAAAGGAGGAGAATGAGTTGGGGCATTTATTCTCCAGCTCTCTCTCTGTGGGGCACCTGAGACAGGCTGGGGCAGGCTGAGAAGGGCTGAAGGAGGCAGCGAGCCCTTACCTCATCTTCTTACTACCCCAGGGAATTCTGTTTCCAAGCGATCGTAAAACACCCTCCTAATTTAGGAGGAAATGGCAACAAAAGGTGTTGCACCACGATGAGCACTTTGCATGAGGCAGTCCTCACGATAAGTCGTGGAGGCTTTAAAAGGTTGCTGACATTTTCCATTATGTGTATTTTCATTAGAGGTAACTATCACTTTAAGCAAATTGTTTCAGGGCCTGGAATGTAGCAATAAGTGATCTAATTAGTGTAGGTTGTAATTTAGGAAGGTTCATTATGTCACAGACATTGTGACTCCTGGGTATTACTAAAGGACTCATTTGTAGCCCTTGAAATGATTTTCTCATGAACACACATAATGTCACCCATTGAACTAGTGTGGAGCTTTTAAGATGACTGACTGGAGAGATCTGAAACTCCAGCTTTTAGGGGAACTAGGTTTTAAGACAAGGGAATCAACCAGGGAACAGATAGTGAAAGGAAAACCCAGCTTCGACAAGAACAGCACAGGACCCTTCAACTTTGCCACCCAATGTGAAATACATCACTTAGGACAAATGTGACATTCAGTGTGAACAAGGATGCCTCTGCCATCTAAATATTTTAGCTCTCGTGGAGCCAGAAAGTCTGAGAAATGGTTGGCTTTGAGTTTTGTCATTTTCTCTTGTATTCTCAGTCTCCCCCCCCCCCAAAAAAAAAGCACACTGCCGCTATCCACATTCACAAACATAAAAACACGCTGCCCGCTGAACCACCAACCTGGAGTTGTGTTCCTGGGGCGAGGCAGAGGCTAGCCAGCTGCTGTCTACCTGCCTTTTTGCCCCTTTCCTCCTGGGCACCCAGGTACACTACATTTCCCAGCCTCCCTTGTAGTTAGAGTGGCCACGTGACTGAGTTTTCGCCAATCGGAAGTGGGCAGAATTGAAGAGCCTCACTGCCAGGTGAGGGGCATCAAACCTTAGCGCTATGCTCTATGTTTTCTCTTGCCTCTGCTCGCTGTCAGAATGCAAGTAATGGGAGAGAAGGACTCAGCAGGTGCAACTGGTGAAAGAGAACCGGCAGATGGAAAGGGCCTGGATGCTAAATGACTTGGAGGAGAGAGTTCCCTCCGACCCACTCTCAGCCATGGAGGAAAAGTCAGTTAGACTGGACTCATGCATGCTGGTGGGGAGGTTCCCCCATAAATCCGTGTTCCTTTGGCCTCTCCAGCCAAGATCCTGAGAAGCTCTTCATGTTATAAAAGCAATGGCATTCTTTTCTTGGCATCTAAGTATGTTTTAAAGAGTTCCCCAAACTTACCAAATTCCAAAACTTTTCAACTTATAAACATTCACAGATAAGAACAACGCCGGGGGCCCAGAGTAAAACACAGTCAGACCTGCTTCGTGGGAACAATAGTTCTTTACCTTGCACTAGGGAACTGAGTTGTGCGGCTTCTCATTAGATGGGAACCAATGGCTGGGACTAGAGAGACACACTGTTGTGATGGTCCAGGCCTGGGTCCCATGACAGGTAAAAACCAGAGGGATCAATTACACACACGTCCAGATGAGAAAACTAAGGAGAAACTTCCAGGGGCTTTGCCCAGATCAAACAGCTAGGAAGGGCAATAGAAGGAGCCCTACTCTCCTATTTCTCCTATTTCTTCTATTTATCCCCATCAACCATGTGGCAGCACAGGACAGCATGTCCACAGGGCAGCTGTTTTTGGTGGGATGACCCCAAACGGTCAGCAACTGTGGATAATTATACCCACAGAGGGAACCATGTTCCCTAATGCATGGACCATAAACCCATCAGTTGTCTGGAGGCCACAGAGGGATTTATAAAAGGCCATTCATCTAATTAATAATTGGTCCACCGCCAACTTAAGTGGTTTGGTGCTGTTAACTGTAAGTATATGTTTAATGTAAGGAACCTACTCCCATTAGCTGTCTTCTCTTTTGAAAATATGGCCCAGTGAGAGGCTGAGATTCCACACGCTGAATCACTCGGAATTGACTGGCCTCTTAAGAGTTTACCTCTTCGGCCAAGTTTATGTCCAACACTGTGCTCCAAAGGACCAAGCCCATCTTTCATGGAGTAGATGTTGAGGGAAAAATCCTATCAATGGCAGGCTTGTCCTTTGGAACTTTCTTCGGTTCCAGGCCTGTGTCAACGTTCCCTGGCTCATAGCATGTGGAAATGGGTGTGGAGCAAAGCCTTCTGTGTGACAGTGTGACCCACACAGGTGATGAGGCTACTTTCTGCCTACATTGTGCTTCTTAATGCACGAGCATTTCTAACTGACATCATTGGGGGAGGCAAGTGTGTCTTGGTCTGTGCAATGTTTTTTGGGTTTTGGTGGGTTTTTTTTTTAAGATTTTATTTATTTATTTGACACAGAGAGATCACAAGCAGGCAGAAAGGCAGGCAGAGAGAGAGAGAGGAGGAAACAGGCTCCCTGCTGAGCAGAGAGCCCAATGCGGGTCTTGATGCCAGGACCCTGAGATCATGACATGAGCTGAAGGCAGAGGCTTTAACCCACTGAGCCATCCAGGTGCCATGTTTTTTGGGTTTTTTAAAAGATTGTATTTATTTGTTGACAGAGGGAGAGAGACAGCTAGAGAGGGAACACAAACAGGGGGAGTGAGAGAGGAAGGAGCAGGGAGCCCAATGCGGGGCTCGATCTCAGGACCCTGGGATCATGACCTTTGTTCAATGTTTTGAGGGTCCCCAAGGCAACGTAGTACTATGGAGCCAGTCCCCCACCCCCACCCCTGAACGCCTATGCTGAAGTCTCAGCTCCCAATGTAGTAATATTTGGAGAAGGGGTCTTGGGGGAGATTATCAAGTCACCCAGGGTGGAATCCTCACGATGGGATCAGTGTCCTTAAGAGAAGAGACACAGAGAGAAAGAGCTGTGTCTCTGTACTCTACAAGAAGACCATCTGCAAGCCAGGAATGGAATCTGCTGGCCTCTTGATGGGGGACTTGCCAGCCAGTCTCCATAACTGAGAAATAAACAAGCACCCCAGTCTATGGCATTTTGTCATTGCAGCCCGAGCTGACGAAGACACTTGGTTCGGCCACTTACCTGCTGAGTACCCTTTAGTTTGGACTAAAACAAATCCTTCTTTCCTTAAGGAACAATGGCCCTGATCGGCTCTTGGTGATGCTTTCAAAATAGCCTCAAGAATGTTCTCCTGAGCCAGCTGCAAATCAAAATTCCTCCAGCTGATTGTGATTGAACAAATACAAGTTACTGAAATGTATCATTGGGTCCAAATCTTGCATCAGCTGCTTCATCTGATAGATTTGAAACCAAAGAGGAAAAAAAAAAAATTTTTTTAAATCCTCCTAGGACCTTTCCAGACTTTCTCTGCTTTTGCCAGGCTGTGATCTAATCCTAGAAACCTCTTCAGGATTGTTTGGGCTCAGTTAGAGTTACTTAAGGTAGGCCATCCCTACCCATCCCTAGTCTGATGCCTGGGCCCTAAGTGCTTCTATTTAAACACCACTGCGCTTGATGACCTCTCACTTGCTTAAATGCGCCCTAGAGACATTTCGAAGTTTCAGGAAAGCCTTTGTGCGGACAGAAGGGAGCAGGTTTGTGGGAGAATCTACTCGAACAAACCCTCTCTCTAAATGTGAACCGGCTTTATGAAGACGTTAAGCACATTGGACATTTTCCCTCCAACATCCAGCTGTTTCTTCTAACTGCTTCCAGAAAACCCAGACAGAACCAGAAACACTCCAAGGGGGAAAGAGCCCGGTATCACGGAAAAAACAAAAACCACCCCCTCTCCCAGCCCCCATCGGAGGGGCCTCTCGGCTTCTGGAGACTTCTCGGCACCGTGAGCCCCACCGTCACACCTGCATGGGTGTGCTGTCAGCGGGGGGCTCCGAGCCTCCCCCTGCAGCTGACTGGCCCACCACCCCATCCCGCCCGCTCCTGCCTGTCTGCCGTCAGCCCCAGATGTAAAACAGATTACCGTTTCTGTATTGTGTAAGAGAGAAAACAAAAACATGGGTCTCTGCAGCATTCCTCGCAGTGAAGCCAAGCCCATTCAAGAGAACCCATGGGACAATGTCACCCGAAGCCTCGGTGCCCGGCAGCTCGCTTTAGACGATGACGGCTCAGCAGAGCTGGAGACATCTGGAGTGTGGAGAACAGGCTCTTCTCTCCTCAAGCTGGGAAAACATGCACAACCTGAGCAGGCGGCCAGGGACTGAGGGGAAGGCTCTAGGCTTCCCAGCTCACCCGAGCCTCTCAAATATTCCAAAGGCAAGAACTGCATTTGAACAGCATGTTCTATCAGGAGACTTCACTTTGCTGAATAAGTCACTTGATGCTTTTTAAGCAAATTTGAGCCTGCAAACAGAGGATAGTACCCTCAAAGCAATAATCCTGCTCATCAGTGCCATTGTCATGCTTGGGCAAGTGCCTTCAAGCACTTTCTCTTTCATGATCCTTTCAATAAAGCTGCCCATGGAGACAGGATGGTAACTGGCATCCCCATTTTATGGATGAGAAAACTGATGTCCGGGTTTAAGTGGCCATGGGAAGGACCTTCAGGAAAATCTCCTGCCTTGGGCCCAACATCCCAGTGATACCTCCATGCTCTTGGGCTCAAGTCAAGTCACCGAAATCATTCTTGTGTCCTCTGTCACTTAATAGCTCTCGGATCTTAGCTAAATGTCTACCTGTCACAGAATTCCATGACAAAGATAATCATCCTTGTCCCAGAAGGATAAATGAAATATAGAATTGTACAAAACTCCTAGAATTGTGCCTGGCGTATGATGAGTAGGTAATGAATGTTAGCAACGATGGTGATGGCAGTAATGGTTTCTAGAAACAACAAGGATAAACTTGTCCACCAGAATTTCAGATAAAAGAAGATTATAATTGGATGATCCTATGGACTTTTCATTTCTCCCAATATCAAATATTTGAAGCGGTCAGACCCTGACCTGCTAGCCTCCATTTTGGTATAGGGTTCTGGCTATATTTGAAAGGTTCTTGGGTGTGCCTGGGTAACTCAGTTTAGTATTTGACTCTTGCTTTCAGCTCAGATCCCGATCTCAGGGTTCTGAGATCAAGCCCCACATCGGGCTCTGCACTTAGTTGGGGAGTCTGCTTGAGATTCTTTCTCTCGCTATGCCTTCCCGACTCATGCTTGCTCGTTCACTCACTCTCTCTCTAAAATGAATAAATAAATCTTTAAAAAAAGAAAAAGAAAGGTTCTGGTTTGAGATTTCAAAAAAATTCCTCTCCTATCTTTCGGTGAATACAGCAGCCCTGATGCTTCAGACTGATTGGACACTGATGAATCTTCCCGCTTTGGCCACAGAGGTGATTCCTAACTTTCTGCCAGGGAAGTAAAGGCAATCCAGAAGTCCTTGACCCACTTCTTTCTGTTGGTATCTAACATTTTACTGTGTCTTTGTCATCGAAAGCCATCTGGAAACCCAATGGCAGAGACTGCTGGCACTCCCGTGTGTGTGTTCTCTTTGCCTTCCTGAGCACGCAGCCACCCTGACTCTCAGCTGTGACCAGAGGATGGAGTTCTGGCGGATAGAATATGAGAAGTGACCACTTCCAGGCCTCGCATAGTAGTGCTAATTTCTCTCTTTGCTCAAGCACCAGCAAAATGGAAAGGGCTCCACGGACTACAGATGGGTTGAGTTTCAGGATGGAAGGGACCTGGGTCCCTGAGTCACTACTTGGAGGAAAGCCATCCATCAGTCAAGAGCATCTAGTTTTGGATCACGAATAAGAAACTCATGTTAGGACGCCTGGGTGGCACAGTAGGTTGGGTGTCCAACTCATGGTTTTGACTCTCAGGGTTGTGGGATCAAGTCCTGCATTGGGTTCCATGCTCAGCACAGAGTCTGCTTGAGATTCTCTCTCCTCCTTTCCCTCTGCCTCTCCCACCTCTCCCACTCATATTCATTCTCTCTCTCTCTCTCTCTCTGTCTCTCTCTCTCTCTCTATCTCATATAAATAAATCTTTAAAAAGGAAGGAAGGAAAGAACGAACAAACGAATAAAAGAATTAACTCACATTAACCACTGAAATTTGAGAGCAATGGTTTAAAAGTCAGCCTGCCCCTACCTAGTGTAGCTCCTAATTGTGGCAAACTGAAGCAGGGACTTAGTCAAGTTCACACAGCTAATTAGGGATTCAAGCTTCAACTTCTTGTCCAAGGCTGTCACCATTAAAAGCCCATTAAAATATGTCACCCATTAGTGTCTGACACATAACAGAATCTCCAGAGTTGATGGAGGAATGGATGGATGGATGGGGGTGCAGGTTACTGGATGGGTGGGTAGATTGGGAGGTTTGGTGGGTGGATGGAAGGGTAGGTGGAGGGATGGGTGGATGGATGGGTGGATGGATGGGGGAACTGGGGGATGGATGATGGACAGATGGTTGAGTGGCTTGGATGGATGGACAGGTGGGTAGGCAGTAACCCTATAGTCACATATCTGTTCAATTGTCTTCAACTCACAGGGGAAGGACCAGAATGAGGTTGTTTTCCTTTGGGGTGGGATGGAGCTTTGTGATCGGCCCAGAGCTCTCAGAGAGGTGGGCGGTCCTATTCAGGACTGTAAGGTCTGACCAAGGGCAGGCGGATACACATTGGAATCAGAATGGAAATTAACCATTTTGACTCCCAGGGGTCCCGATTCAGCCTTGCACACGGCGAACCACACTGCCCCTCCAGACAAGACTGACCACACACAGCCCCTCAACTGAGGCTGGATCTCTGTCCTTCCGCCGCGTGCTAGAGGAGGGACGGCCAAATGTGAATATGGCATTTATCAAGAAATAGAGGGCATCTCAGCCAGCCAGGCCAGCCCTGCCTCACCTGCCACCGGCTTAACTCCCCCCGAGTGCCAGTGCTCTGTGTGGAGGTGCAGAACCCGCGGGCCTCCACTCTGCCCAGGACTCTCTCTCCCTGCGGGGTCGGGGGGCTGAGCTCCCCGCGCTCAGCGCTCTGCAGGGACGGCTGGGCTCCCCTCCTCCCGGGGACACGCCAGCCTCTCTGCCTCTGGCAAGCAGGCCCTTTCAGCTTCTCTTTATGTCCTTATCAGTGCTCCGCGGCAGGCCCAGGTGCCAGGCCTCATTCACTCAATTACCGTCTTCACGGGACACAATGCTCGCTTCTGAAAGCCTACACTGGGCGCAGATAGAGACACTTTCATGGCAAGGATTCAGAGCTAAATCCTCTTTTGATACTGTCAGAAACTCCCTGCCAAGCTGACACTGTATGTTAGAGGGAAAAGAGCTCACCAGCGCAGAAAGCCGAAATTAAATTAAACAGGATATTAATACCTAGTAGTTAAGGAAATGATATTTCCTTTTTTTGATTCCTCTCTCTCTCCCAAAGCTGAAGCCAAAAATTGCATCCTAGCTTGGCTGAGCCAGCCAGGCCTCGGGGTTTTCGAAAGTACAAGAAAAGCACCAACCACAAATGACTGCTCTCAAAGCCAGTCTTTCCCCAGCATCCCTTGCCCACCCCCAGCTGGGCCCCTAAAATCCCAGCCTTCCCGGGTCCGCTCCGTTCAACTGAATGGCAGCCCGTTGCCTTCCTCTGAAGAAGAAGAAAATGGAAACTCCGTGAAAGGGGTGGGATTACAGGTGGAAATTTTTTCTCCACTCTATTCTACATATAAAAAAAATGATGGCCGCATTATTTTTTAGAATGGAAACTGTGTCTATATTTTGAAAAGAGAATTCCCTTTGCCCTCTCTTCGAGTTCCAGGTCCTGTGCTATTTCTCTCTCACGTGCTCAGCGACAGATCATCACCAATAATAACAGCTCAAGTGTCACTGAATCTGTATTGAACGGGGGCCACTTGGCACCTTCTGAGTCCCAGGCCCTGTGCTGAGCACCCGCGTGAACTGTTTCACTGAATGCTCATGACATTAGCGTTAGGTAAGTAACTCTTGCCATCCCTATTCTAAAGGTAATATGCACCCAAGTTCATGGCCGCATTATTTACAGTTGCCAAAAGGTGGAAAACAGCCCAAATGTCCATCGAGGGATGAATGGATCAACCAACTACAGCAAAGACACAAAAGAGATAGGAGCCATCCTTAAAAAGGAAGAGAATCCTGACACTTGCTTCAGCATGGATGAACCCTGAGGACATGAGCCAAGTGAAAGAAACAAGACACCAAAAGATAAATACTGTCTGATTCCACTTACATGAGCAGTCAAGTGCACAGAGACAGAAGGTAGAATGGTGCTAGCCAGGGGCTGTGGGAGGAGGACTAAGAAGGTCGTGTTTCAAGGGTGCAGAGTTTTAATTTGGGATGATAGAAAGTTCTAGAAGGGGATGGTGGTGAGGGTTCACAAGTGGGTTGTACTTGATGGACACTTAAAATGGACACTTAAAAATGGATCACAGGTGGGGCGCCTCGGTGGCTCAGTCAGTTAAGCATCTGCCTTTGGCTCAGGTCATGGATGGGGGTCCTGGGATCGAGCCCCACATCAGGCTCCCTGCTCAGAGGGGAGCCTGCTTCTCCCTCTCTCCCTCCCCCTGCTTGTGCTGTCTCACTCTATCTCAAATATATATATATTTTTTAAATGGTTCAAATGATAAAGTTAGCTTTAAGGTTTATCTTACCACAATAAAAAGATTAATAAGAGAAGAAATAAGAAAATGAAGGCTCAGAAAAGTGAAACGACTTGTCTAAGAGCAACCCTGTAAGTGTCAGAAGCTGACTCAGGCAGGCCACAGCCATGGGCTCACTCTGCTAGGAATCGCGCTCCCTTGTGATGAAGCCCGGGGGCTGTCATGACGCATCCCCCCTGTGCTCCAGACCTCCCCACGGCCCCCTGCCACAGCTTCCAGTGCAATCCAAGCTAGACTACTCTTCAGCCATAAACAGCAACGAACTACAGACACAAGCAACAACATGGAAAGATCCTGAAAACATGCTCAGTGAAAGAATAGGTCCCACCTATAAGGAATCATCCAGAAAAGGCAATGCTATAAAGAGAGGTGACCTGGGGGGAGGAGTAAAGGGGAAGGAGGAGCAATGATATGTGTGCATGAGGGAACCACACTGGTGATGAGAATGCTCGAAAATAGATTTAGTGATGATTGTACAACTTGTTAATGTACTTTAAAAAGCGCTGAGTTGCATACTCAAAAGATGTGACCTATACGCTATTCAAAATATGTCTCAATAAAGGTTTTTTTTTAAACACAATCCAAGTTCTTGTGCAGCCTACAAGGCCCCTACACATCCTTCTCTGATCACTTTCTTCTACTTCTCTCCCTCTTGCTCACTCCACTCAGGTCCCACTGGCCCCTCCCTATTCCTCGAACATCAAGTGCTCTTGTGCCTCAGGACCTTTGCACTTGTTGTTTGTTCTCCCTGAACTAACACTCCCTCAGACATGTACATGCCTTCTCACTCCATCCAGATCTCTGCTTCCATGCCACCAAATCAGAGGGACCTTCCCTGATCCCCTTCTAAAATAACCCCCTCGTCTTGCTATCCCTTTAACCTGTTTCATTTTTCTTCTTAGTATGTATCACCTCATCCTGACCTGTCATGTCTTTATTTACTCTCTTCTGACCTAGAAATGTAAGCTCAACAAGAACAATGACCTTGTATGTGTTTACTGCTGGATCCCGAGTGCCTGGAACAGTGCCTGGTCCATCATGGGTATTCATTAGAAAGGTGGTGAATAAATGCATGAATCATTGATTAAGGAAGTAGAGAAAACCTAGTCTCCTAGCCTCCACTGTGCAAGGTGGATGTCTTCAATCTCCCCATCCTCACCAGAGTCTCAGGAAAATCATGGACATTAGCCTCCCGGAGATGGTTTCCCTTAGGATGGGTGAGAGTTGCCTTCCTGAAGCGCCTAAATGTCCTTGGCATAACTTCCTGGATACTCACAGTTATGATCCTTATCCTGAACAAAGACTTCTGCATTGAGATCTTGAATGGAGGGATCCACAGATTTCCCCAGGAGAAGCTGGCAGAGACCACCCTCAGATCACTGGGAAGGGCTGTTCCTGCCAGGGGCTCTCTCCTGGCGGCTCCCTGACTTCCTGACTACACAGGAGACTGAGAAAGAACCCAGCAAAGCAGTTACTTTCCCTTGGGTCAGCCTCATGCATCACCCCCCGATGGAGACAAACCTTAGAGAAGACCTGAGTCCAGCACTTTGCAGAATCGTTTCCCCACCATGTCTTGCCAACGTTGGGCTCCAAGGGTGGACAGATCCCAGAAATGCTGAATATGTAAGGGCTCTGAGAAGTCCTGTGCCATGCTGGGTTTTAGTGCTTATAACCTTTCCTAAATGATTTTGACCCCAGAACACCTCCTCCCTGCCCTGCTGAACTTTAAATCATGCAACACTCTTAGGGTCCCAGGGCAAACTTCCACAAATGCTGTTTCCAGGCAAATCTTCATTTCACAGGTGAGAAATCCATGTCCCAGAATGGGAGAAGGACCCCGCCCAAGGTTGGGGACTACAAGCCAGACTTCCCACCTCCCAATCTCATCCTTTCTTTAGTAACCTTTGTTTTTTGAGCTTCACAAATATGAGACATTGGCTGGATGTAGAAGAGAATAAATGTGCCCTGTTTCCCAGAGATCACCCTAGAGAATGGTAGCAAAAGGGAAAGAGAAACATGGGAATCTCCCTGGAACACTGTGCCCCTACTGGGTCCATCAGCATTTATTGAGCACTTACTATACTCAAGGCACTGTGTCCACGGCTTCACACATATCAACTCTCCTACACTAGCCCAGTGAGGAA
>PITA01000495.1:14772-44966 GCA_004023965.1 Spilogale gracilis
GGGATCTCCTCCGTTCACATGTGGCACGTGTCGCAGTTAAATAATAAAAGGTAGAGGAGGTGGGGAAAAGAAGACTGTTCTCTGGCCACCACATCTGTGAGTGCCCTTTTCCCTGTTTGTTTTCTCTCTTCTAGGAAAATGAGCTTCTCTGACAACCCTCTGGCACGGAACCCTGCGGAACGGAGACGGGCAGAAAGATTGATCCCCCATAAATCAGTACAGTTCAGTCTAACAAGCAATTATGTGATTGCAACAAGCGCTGTCAGAGGGGGCACACCCCGGCCCCCGCGCTCAGCCGCAGTGTCACGTGACCTGCCCTCGCCGTGCTGGACTTTTTCTCTGTTTCTTTTTTTCCCCAAACAAAAAGAAATTCTCCAAATTCAGGAAAAATAAAATAAAGTCCTAACTGGAAATAACAGATGGAAAAGGAGGAGCATCGATAACTAGTGGCTCAAGAGGAAATGAGGGGAGGCTGCCCTCCCCAGCCCCCCACCCCATAGCCTCTCCCCTACCACTTCCCCACCGCGCCCGTCTGACTCACCCCCTCCTTGGCCAACCCCTGCTCTGTTGTGTCCCCTCTTTTCTAAAGCTTTGCTATTTTGTTCATGGTGATTTTTTTGCATTAATTTAGATTTTTTTAAAAAATCACATTAAAATATGATTCATCTTGATCACTGGGTTTTTTGGCTCCAACTTCAACATAAATTTTGCCTCAGGTACCCCACCTTCCATTCAGCCCTGACCAAATGAACACATTTGGGAGGGGAGATGACCAGGGTGCTGGGGGGCTATGCCAAGTGCTCTGATTAAGTGCAGGTGAGTGGGACAGCAAGGGACAGAAGGAGAGGCAGAGTGAGGTCAACCTCAGCTGGATCTCTCCTTCCCAAACCCCGTGAGTCTGGAAAACCCCCAGGAAAATGAGCCTAAATCTCCCTCGGGCAGCAGCAAGGCAGATGAGAATAAATAGAACAACTAACACTTAGGAGGCTCTTGCCATGTGCTTTGCCTGTTTCTACTTTCTGTACATGTTCCTGTTTGTTAATTTCACCACCACTGGTGGGTCTGTACTATTAGGATGAACCATATGAAATTGTCACTGATCAGCTTTTTTTTAACCTACTCTGATGGCATTTTCATGGGGTGTGGCCTCATGGCATTGTCCCCCTGCCACTGATGAGCAAACTGAGGCACAGAGGGCAAAGCTAAGTTGCTCAAAGCCCAAAGGTGATGGAGCCAGGATTCAGACTGGGGCAGTCTGGTACAACACCCATCTCAGAATCACTGTCCCTTCCTGCTCCCCCTGCAGACCCTCTCACTGTCATAGTAAATCCTGTCCCCAATCGGGGCTAGTGGCTTTATCCTGCAAGGGAGGGGTGGATGCGGGTGGTAGTGCATGGTCTGATGGGTCAAAAAAAAGCTGCCCAAGAGCCTGACCTATCTTAAGGCCGGCAACAAAAAAAAAAGGGGGTGCCCTGATGTCTCCTCCAGGCAGCCCAAAGGATTTCTGGCCTCAGCTGGCTTCTTGGCTGTAGGAATGCGTCTGGAGAAGCTTCGAGCCCCTGGAGCTGGGAGACAATGGAGAAAGTGGACACACTATCATTTCATTATTTGTGGGGGCTGGCTTAGGGCAGGGGGACCACAGGCAGTAGACCACATTTGCTCCTGGAGGACAGTGGTCCTCTGCAAAGGCAGTCCCGGCATTTATGGATGAAGTACTCCAAAACGGCATTCCTAATTTGAAACTGCCACCCAGTCCGAATCCACCCGCAACTCTCCTACCATCCCAGAGGTTTCTAGATGGTGGGAAAATCCAGGCCCAGCCAAGGCCCGGCACCCAAACCACAGCCTTGGGGTCCCTGGGAACCCACGGAGCCTAGACCCCGAGAGTCACTGGGATGAGTTCGCTGGTTACTTTCAAATGCCAACCAAGAGCGGAATGGAGGACCCAGAGGCCCAGGACCAGAGTTCAAGCCTTCGGTGCAGACTGGATGCATTTTTTTGTTATTATAACTTCCAACCCTACCAGCCTTGCAGTGCCCATCAGCAATTATTCCCCAAAAGGCCTGAACTCAGCCCCGAGAGGGCGCGAGACCTCAGCGTCTGCCTTCCCATCTGGGTGCAAGCTGGTAAGCGCCCACCGTTCAAACATTCCTTCCCTCCTCCCCCAAGCGACATCTGGGCCCAAGAACTCTTATCCGGTGCCCACGCCCTGTAGCCTCCCACATACGCTCGCCACTGCTACCATTTCTGATTTCATAGTTCACACCAGGCCTCCACACGCAGCCCCAGTGGCCAAGTCCAAACGCAGCAAAACGGCAAATCTGTAATTGCTTGTCTCTCTTCATCGTCTCCCCAATTTTGGCAGGCAGACCATAGGAGCAGGACGCAGGGAGTTAATATTTGAAGCTGTTTTCCCCGGTAGCACCAGCTCCCCACATCTCTGTCTTTTGTGTGAGTTTAATAAAATAAATTTTGAATATCAATAAAGTACGTCCTATTTTTCTTGGCATGTCCCCGCGCTGTTCCATCCTTCTATTGCAAAAGTCAGGCTACAGACAGATCACTTTTCCACAGATCATTGATGTGGTGCCGAGAGGGCTGCAGATGATTTGCTAAAATGCTCCAAAGGTATTCAAATTTCTTTAAAGAAGAAATTCAATTTATGTGCATTTATATTACAATGTCTGTCAGGAAGAAAGGTTATAATCACCAGCATATTTTAGACTTACATTTTCTTCTGTTCATGAGGTAATGGTATTAGAGGGAAACTTTGAAGCTTAGGGTTGAATTGGACGCATGGTCCTATTTTCATTGCTGCTAAAAGCAGGTTTTTGAAGTTCTTGAGGAAAGCATATGTTAGCATATGTTAGGGAAATATCAAGAACAGGAGGCTGGGTGGCTGAGAGTTTAAAACATTTGTCTTCCTTTCTGGCCCCTCCATGTGGGGCACAGATAGGCTATTCCTCTACACCTCAACCCACCCTGAGCCATTTGGGGTGTCGGCGCCTGACACGGAGTCCAGACTCAATGACTATGTTCCAAGGCCACTGCCCTTCCCCACCCTGGGAAGGCCCAGAGAGCCAACCCTAGGCCCCGGCGAGGGCGCGAAGGGGTGAACCACTGACTCACCCAGGAAATAAATAATCCTTCATCCTGGATATTTTTAAATTGCTTCCAGTGCTTTCTTCTGGGAAAACACATCAATCATAGGTGCCTAGGAAACTTCTGTCTTCAATTCTTTCACTGACTGATGGACCAGCACAAGCAAGATGCTGGCTGATCCTACATCCCGTAAACAAAAGCCTGGCGTTTGTAATTCTTGCCCGAGACCCAAAGCTGGTAACAGGCACAACCAGGATTCCGATCCAGGAACTTGGTTCCATGGGCCACTGTTTTAATCCAATTGCCCGAGGCCATCCAGATGGAGACAACGTTTAGAGTTCTCGAGCTACACTCCCTACAAGAGGATCTGCCAGAAGCTAAGTGGACAGATGTTCCTTAGTGATCCTGACCGGGTCCTGCACATCTCCCTCTTCTGTTCCAAAGCAGAGTCTTGGGTGCTTGGCTTTGCTGCTTCCGAATTGCATATTAAAAAACGGGGCCGGGGAAGACTGATTTTTTCTCAATTTCTCGTCCCTGGTTAAAACTATGCATTTTGTTGAACGGGTATTTCTAACTGAATGTCACTGCCTCTGTTATTGTGTTTCCTCCTAAGGCAAAAATAATAACCACTGAGTGCAAAATATTTTATTCTACACTCAATTATGGAATTATGGGAGGGGAAGGAAATTAAAATCAATCTTAATTCTATCTCCCAGAGGCAACCATTGTTAACATTTTGCTATATATCTTCCTGTATATTTCATACACACATATATATTATATGCAGTGCATGTTTTATAAAAATACATTTTTCATAGATGTGAGATCCTACTAAATTATTTTATTGAGATACTGGTTCACAACAGATTATGAGCATCTTTTTTTAAAGATTTTATTTATTTGACAGAAAGAAACACATCTAGAGAAGGAACACAAGCAGGGGGAGTGAGAGATGGAAAAGCAGGCTTCCCACTGAGCAGGGAGCCTGATGTGGGGCTTGATCCCGGGACTCCAGGATCATGACCTGAGTCACTTAACTAAATGAGCTACCCAGATGTCCCAGCACTACTAGTATTCTACTATGCAGAATTTTAACAGCTGCATAGGATTCCCCTATACGGTTGTACCTTAAAATATTTAACCGATCCCTTTTCATTGGACCTTTAGGTTATTCCCAGTTTTTCATTAATATAATTGTTACCATGATGGACTTGCATGCAGCTACATCTCAGCTCAGAGTCACAATTATTTACTTAGGGCAAACCCATAAAACTGAAATGCGGGGAGCATGAGATATGTATATTTTTAGTTGTTTGGTCAAATTATTACATTGTCTCCAGAAAGGTCATACATACCGCTTCCCTTCTCCATCAGTGGTGTGTAAGAGAGTCCATGTGTCATTAACCTCAACTCAAGCTTAATTGGTTAAGAAAGCTTCTGCTATGGGCACGTGGGTGGCTCAGTGGGTTAAAGCCTCTGCCTTCAGCTCAGGTCATGATCTCAGGGTCCTGGGATCAAGGCCCACATCGGGCTCTCTGCTCAGTGGGGATCCTGCTTCCTCCTCTCTCTCTGCTAGCCTCTCTGCCTACTTGTGATCTCTCTCTGTCAAATAAATAAATAAAATCTTAAAAAAAAAAAAAAAAGCTTCTACTAAGTTATTGTTCAGCCTGGAGAAAGGTAAACAGTGGATCTCCTGAGCACTTGGCCTCCTCTGGGACAACAGGAAAAAGTTCCCTTTAGTTAAGGAAGAATCTGTGGAGGGTTCACAGGGACAAGAGCCCACAGCTTGTAGATAGGAATTCATGTGACACACATGAGCCTTTGGGGCGATGAGAGACCTAAGGTTCGTATTTTACTTTCTGACTCTACAGCAAGTCACTAAAACTTGGTACGATGGAAATTTCTGGCTACGATGTGACAACGAAATGGAAGACTTTGTTCTATGTTTTAAAAGAAACAAAAAGGTCAAATAGGAGTTGGATGGAATAGCACAGTAGGTGTCCTCCCCAAAGCCATGAATAGAGAAACGGAGAAGAGATTTTTGGAACTAAAAGGAAAGATGCATGGATTGGCTTAAAAGAACCATATTCTTTCTCCTGGTTTTGGGGGTTGGCCAAGCAGTTCTTCCTCAGGTTTGGCCTGGGCTCAGCGATGTAACACCAGTCAGCTAGAAGGTCCCCAGGACTGGAAGGTCCCAGCTGACCTCACTCCCTCCCGCTGCCGGCTGGCCCCCTCAGGCCTCTCCAAGCGGCCCCTCACCCTCTGGAAGGTTGGACTGTTTTCCTTGCTTGGCAGTCTTGGGGCAGTGTTTTAAGAGAGCCAAGGTGAAAACTCAAGGCCCCTTGAGGCCTAGGCTCCAAAGTCACCCAGCCTCACTTTTTCAAAGATGTATTTTGATTGTGATAAAATTCATGCAACCTAAAGATGACCATTTTAATCATTTTAAGTATGTGATTCAGTGACATTAAAAACATTCATGTGGTGCCAACATCACCACCATCCATCTCCAGAACTTTTCCATCTTCCCAAACATCTTCCCCCATCCCCCATTGCCCCTAGCTCCTGAAGCCACCATGCTACCCTCCCTCCAAGAATCGGATCACTCTCGGCACCTCATAGAAGCAGAAGCAGACAGTGTTTGCCCTTTGGTGATTGGCTTATTTCACTTCATATAGGACCTTAGAGATTCATTCATGTTGCGGCGGGCATGAGAATTTCTTTCCTTTTCAAGGCCAAATAATATCCCATTGTATGCATATAATACATTTTGTTCATCCCTGCAGCTCTCCGAGGATGCTTGGGTTGTTTCCACCTTTGGGCTAAGCAAGCCCAAGACTAGCCCAGAAATAGACCCCTACCAACTGGGGGGGTCTGTTGGGAGGGGCAGCAAGGTCACTGAGAGTCCCCGTGGGTGCAGAGAGACCTGGTTCACCAGGGCCATTCCACAGTACCCATCTCCTACAGAAGCCAACGATGGCACTGCCTTCTGGAAAGATCTCGTCAGAAGTACAATGAAATGTAATAGGTTATGAGCACCAAGTCCAGAATGTTGGTGCAAAGAATAACTCGCACATGGGGCGCCTGGGTGGCTCAGTTGGTTAAGCGACTGCCTTCGGCTCAGGTCATGATCCCGGAGACCCGGGATCGAGCCCCACATCGGGCTCCCTGCTCGGCGGGAAGCCTGCTTCTCCCTCTCTCACTCCCCCTGCTTCTGTTCCCTCTCTGGCTGTGTTTCTCACTGTCAAATAAATAAAATATTTGAAAAAAAAAAAGAATAACTCGCACACATACAGGAAGGGGAAAGAGGGCATGGTCATGGCACGTAGCTTTTGAGCAAGAGAACTACTATTACCCTGCAGATCAGAGACGTCCCGAGCTTAGTGCTCACTCATGAGTTTAATCAAAAGGAGCTCTGGGTAATGAGCGTCACGGTCTGTGCAGCGGCTGAGATGGAATTTGTAGGGAAAGAGACAGGGGTGGGGGGCAGAGGCCGTGGGTCCTAGCCTCCTGGACCCCCAACCAAGACGCCGCCGGGCTACCTACCTGAAGTTCATTCCATACTTTCTCCGTGCTTACATGTTCTCAATAGCAGAATAAGAATCACCACCTCTGTCTTGTCGTGAGGAGATGAACTCATGTTGGTGAAAATCATTTAAAAAAAAAAAAGAAAAAGAAAAAGGCGATTATGCGCCGCTCCTTCCTCCTTCCCTGGGTGAGGTCTTTCCAGTAGCCACGTGCACTTCCCTGGCATCCAACTCTCCATTCCTTCCCCTCTGGGGTCCCTGACGATGGGCTTGTCTGGGCTTCATCCGCTTTCTCTCTGAAGTATAGCCAGGTGGCCCCCAAAGACTAAAGAGCGAAGTTTACCAGGATGCTTCCCAGGCCATTTCGATTTCAAAGTGTGCGGCGGGTTCTTGAGGCATGTTACCCAGTAACAGCGTCCTCGGCCCAGCTGCCCTCAAGGGCCCAGTGAATAGAGACCCACAGAGGACTGTCCAGAGCACAGTGAAGGCTGCCGCCTTGTCACCGCCCGTCAACGGTAAGACAGGAGGAGACATAGCTTCTCGGAGCCTCAGTTTCTTCATCTGCAAAATGGGGTGATGCGGAGCCAGGATTAGGGTGAGGCCAATTCACACTCATGCTGTCTTACTTAAAATCTTGATAGTTTGGTCACCATGGATTTTGGTTTTTTGCATTTACTTTTTTCAAAATTGCATTAAAGCCATTTCTTGATTACTGAGTTCTATGGCACCCCCTTCAATCTTGTATCTGTAGCAAGGGTCTCCCTTGCCTCACTCTGGTTTCAGCTTAGATATTAGGGGTGACTTCATGGGCACACTGTAAGGGTAAGGTAAGGGGACACATGGAAATTGGTTACGGGCTCCGAGGCAGCCCCTGACACCGTGAGCTGAGGTTATAATCATGGTGTTTATTTCCTCCGTCCCCACACCTGGATACAGAAACTATGGCCGAGAGTGGTCACACAATCTACCCAGGGCCACCAGGGGTTAAACACAGGTCTGTGCGTCCGCAGAGAAATGCTTCTCATGCACTCTCCCCCATGCAGACGGAGTCAAGGTGGAGGGGACGTGGACTGAGAGGGCAGGAAAGAGTGCATTCTTTTCCCAGCCTAGAGGGCATATTTCATTTCATATTGCTGTCCCCAGAAATGGGTTCTGTCCAGAAAGAAGTTGGGTGTCCCTCCCTCTGGCTCCCCAAACCCAGTTTAGGCATGATCACCCACCGTCCCCTCCCGCCATGCCAGGTTCAGATCACGGCAGATGTCATCCTCTGTCTGCGGGCCCGGGCCGGGATGGGGTAGCTCCTCCCACGGCACCTGGCCCATCTTGCTCGTGCTCCATCCCTGTGGCTCAGAGCAGAGCCGGGAGCACCACAGAGCCTGCGAGAGCGCTGGCAGAAGGGACACACACAAGCGCACGCTCAGGACAACAAGGACAGCCACACACAAGTCCAGCAATCTGTCTCGATACCAGGTTTTGCCTCTGCAAACTCAGGGCAGTCATGACACCCACGTCCTAGTCTCTGTAGGAATGCAACAAGAAAGGCACCAAACCCAAAGTCTGGCACACAGAAAATGCACAATACATAGTTATTTGATTTTTTTTTTTCCCTCTTCCATCTGAGAACCACAGAGAAACAGCCCAGGGCTTCTCAAAAGCAGTGCCCTTTACATTTGGGCTGGGTCATTCTTTGTTGTGGCGGGTGCCCGGTGCATCATAGGGTGTATGGGGGTCCCCGGCCTCCACGCACTCAATGCCAAGAGTAGGCCCCCAAGTGTGACAACCCAAACCAAACAAAAACAAAAAACCAAAAATCCTCTCCAGACCTTATCGTATGCCCCATGAGGGACAGGACTGCCCCCGGATTGAGATTACTGATGTGGCCCCTTGACAGAGATTTTTTTTTTTTAAGATTTTATGTACTGATTTTGAAAGAGAGAGAGAGAGCACTCCTGCATGAGCAGGGGAAGGGAGAGAGGGAGAGAGAGAATCCCAAGCGGACTCCACGCTGAGCAGAGCCTGACATGGGACTCAATCTCACGACCCCAAGATCATGACCTGAGCTGAAATCAAGAGTCAGACACCTAACCGACTGAGCCACCCAGGTTCCCAGCACAGGTTTTTTTTTTTTTAAACAGAAAAATAGATAATTCTTATGATGTTTTAATTTTCTTAGTACTCTGCAACATAAATGAGTTTGAGTTGGGTAGGCAAATATCAAAATAAAAAGAAAAATGAGGGCACCTGGGTGGCTCAGTCCTGCCTTCAGCTCAGGTCATGATCCTGGAGTCCACGGATGGAGTCCTGCATTGGGTTCTCTGCTCGGCCAGGAGTCTACTTCTCCCTCTGACCTTCTCGCCTTTCATGCTCTCTCTCTCTCTCACTCTCTCTTGCATAAATAAATAAAATATTTAAAAATAAATGACTAAATAAATAAATAGAAAGAGAAAAATGAGAGCGACCGCATTGTGATGGCAGATGGTAATCGAGGGCCTCCGGGGATTCCTGAGTACACTGGCTGTTCATGGGTGTCACCTCTAATCCCAATGGTAGCCCTACGGGACAGCTGTTATCAGTACACCTTCCAGAAGAAGAAACTGAGGTTGCAAAAGCACCAGATGACTTGCCCAGGGCCATACATCCATGAGTGGCAGATCTGGAAATGCCAAACAGGTGGGCCCAGCTCCAAAAATTACATCTTTTCGCAACTCTGTTTTTATGTCTTTCCAGAATCTTTCCAGCTGCATTCCAATCTCTACTTGAATAATCTATGTTGGACTGTGTGTGTATTTCTTCTCCACCACCTCTCAGCAAGCCCCCCACCAACCAAATGTCCAGGAATGAAAATATCTGAGAAAATAAGTCGAATTTCTAAAAACTTACATCCAAATATCTGGAAGGCTCTTGCACGAATGATCAAATTAAGGGAAAGTATGCTTAAACACGAAGTGCCCCTGCCAAATTGAATTCTTGTTCGCCATGTTGTTTTTGGATGAAGAACAAGACCTTGGTTAGAGCCGAGATGATTCTGCCCCCGACATCCCAAGAGCAACACACGGCCTCTCTGGGGGCCCAGGCCACAGGACCCTTCTTCTGCCTTGCTTTGCTGAAGCACCTTTAGGAAAATACCTCCACTAGTGCCAGCCAGGGCCATCCAGCCCTTCCTTCTGCAGGTTCCAGAACACACCAGCCAAGATGATGACGAGGAACTGAGGGGACACCAAGAGTCTTATCTCTGCTACTTAGACTATGGTCCCTGGAACAGCAGCTGCAGCACCTGAGAGCTTGTTAGAAATCCAGATTCCCAGGCTCCACCCCAGCCCTGCTGAGTCAGAAACTCTACAAGTGGGGCCCAGAAATCTGTGTTGTCACCAGTCCTCTAGGACACTCTGATGCCACTGGCCTTCAGCTCTTTCCTTTGATGGGCTTCCCTGGAAGGAAAGAGCCCTCTCTGATTTTGACCAAGATAAGGAATGTGGGATCTGAGAAGGGAAAGGAGTCCTCTGGAACCCCTAGAGCTGCCAAGGAGATCTAAGTCATAACTCAATGATGGCACTTCCTTCTGAGGCTCCCCACTGACCTCAAGCTCAGGTCTCAAACTCTCTAGAACATGCTGTCTGTAACCTGGTCTTGCTACCTCCCCAGCCCCAGCCTGGATGGCTGGCTGGCACCAAGAGCCCCAACAATACCAGCCACTGTCACTTCCCATGCCCTACCCGGCTGCTCTTGGTCTCCAGACCCAATATGGCTTTCCTTCCGGCTGGGTTTCCTCATCTACATGTATGTCTCATAGACACGTGCACCCGAGAAGTCAACCCCAGAAGTCCATGGTTGTGTGGACCCCCAACCCCCACCCAACTCCAGCACAAAAGACATCCATCTGCCTTCAACTCTTTCTGACTTCAAGGTCAAAGATAATGTGTTTTGATAATACCATGCCGTTCAGTGATGGCAACCAGGAATTGTTCAGAAAAAAGTTGACTGGATACACTCAGCTGAGCAAAGTTTGGGGGTGAGATGCCTTGTACTGTAAGAAAAATTATTATCCTGCATCTCACCATTCCAAACCCTTCTGGTCCATCACTAAGGCATACCTCTTTTTACATTCCAGGCTCCTTTGTTATTTCCAGGCTGACTTCCCTGATTGCCACCTATGTTGAGCCTCAGAGTAGCATTCACCTGGATGTTAAGAAGCCACAACACATTTTCTAGAAGGAAAAATCAGAGCTTTTCCTTCAGCCCTTACTCCTGAACAAAGATATTTGGTAATCATTACCCAACTTGCTTTAATATTTAGCCAGCATCTTGGTCAGGGAGCACTCCTTTCTCATGAGCCATTCATTACAACGGTTCTCCACAATCAAACACGACTCGGAGATATCTTTTTCCAATTTTCTAAAACATCGTGGACGTGTGGTTTTCAGAGTCTTCTCATTGTAGTCCTGAGCAGCAAGCGTTGCGATCCTGGGAAACACCCAAGGTTAGAAGTGTATACCAGGCAAGGAGGACACTTAGCAGTGCGGAAGCTCCTTGAGAAATGCCTTATGTTGCCGGAGAAGGAGGGGCGGTCACAGGGAGGACAATATCAAGAGAAGGCCAAGAGCAGAGCCAAAACAGTTAAGTGGCAAGGGGAAGGCTGGGTCCAGTGCCTGCTGATGGAGAAGTGACACATGTTTCTGCTTTAAGTGATCAGTTTTTACTTTTAACATCGAAGATTAAAATTAAGTGCATTACCATAGATCAGTTTACAGGGATGGGTACATCTGTTTTGGAAATGTAAAACAAAACTGAGTAACATCATTATGTGTATTACCAAAATTGGAGAAACATATCAGTGACAGCCTGGGCCGCCTCTACCCTAGCTCCCCATTTTCGCATTTCTCACACTTGGTGGGGAAGAGACATCGGGCCAGGGGTAGAAGAAGAGTCCCTGCTCCAAAAAATTCATTGAGGCATGGAGACTCCGAGTAGCAGAGACCAGCTCCTTCCCGGGAAGAGCCTCCCTCCCCACGCTGGGCCCGACACTCTTTGGCAGCTTGCTGGCCCAGAGCCTGACTCTGGGCTCGAGGGTCCAGCCAGAAGGAAGAAGACCGGCGAGTTCGATTCTCAGGGCAATGACCAGAGTACGGTTTCTGGTTTGCTATTTACACTGCTCTCTGGGAGAGAAAACAAGTCTTCCCACCAAAGTACTCCAATTTCTACTATTTATCCAAGATTACACATATAATCCCATAATAAAACACCGTTCCTGCCCAGAAAGCAGAGTGATTGCCTACAGATGTGCCCAAACCAAAACATCTGCACATCCAAAATGGCCCCTGGCAGGATACTCTATCTCCTCTGGACGGATGACCAGAATGCCTAATTAACTTCTGGAGCTTTCCAACTGGAACTCCCACCTCGGGAAGGAAAGAGCGAGCTGCAGACGGGAGTGGAGAGTCTCAGCCTCTTGATGGGCGGCCTGAGCTGCGCGAGACTCCGAATAACACCTTGTAGGCTGAGGAAGTTTGGCCCCAACGGCACGCCATCACCGACACCGGAAAATGGAATGCTTTCCTAATGGCGCCTGGCACAGCATCAGGAAAATAGCTCATCTGAATTTTTATTCAACTGACAAACGATGTGCGTCCCTGCCTTTATCTGGTTGCTTATATTAAATACCTGTGTGCAGCAAAGATTTCTTAATTTGCTTGTTTCTCTTGGTACCATTTGGGGGGTGGGGGGTAAGGGGGTGGGGGAGGAGGTCAGAATGAAAACGTATCAGGAGGCAGGAGGGAGGTCTACCTGCTCCTAGAAACCCCTGGAAATGGCCGGGCCCCTTTGGATCATATCACCTAATCATCTCAGCTCTACCTTGATTTGTCTCTCAATATACTGTTTAAAAATGTAACCCAATCACTGAGCTCAACAAGCAGTCTGTTTATTATTACTTTTGATAGAAAGGTTCATAACATCCTGTAATGCGCATTTTTTATTCCGTTTGGCTACCAGACACTAAAACCATTTGGGACATTTATTAAAATGCACTCAGCCGCTCTTTAGGATGAGGTTAATGTGGGATTTATGCCTCTATGGTGCACGGTGCACGAAGCAGTAATAATGCTTGTTTAGTACTTGGTTCACGTACAAAATGATTGGCTATAAAAATTAAAGGAATACAAAGATAGCTAAAAAAAAAACCCACAGACTGAGCAGTGATTTCTTCAAGTGAAGGGCTTAGATAAGGCATTAAATAAGGAGGAGAAATTTACAGAAAATCTTATTCTTTGGTTGCATGAGACAGACTGGGGGTCAGGGGGCTCCCAGGCACCTGGTCTGACAGACCCAGCCTGTCACTTGCCAAGGGACTTCAAGGCCACCTGGTATGGATAGGAGACACTTCCTGCATAGCAGCACTTCCTCCTCATGTTTCCTAAATTCCTTTCAACCCCAAGGGACTATGGCCTTCAGATAGACCCAAGCTTGTGAGAGGGCCAGTCAGACATCAGGGCCCAGGTCTCTCTGGTGGCCCAACCAGAGGGACCCAGCAAGATGGGATACGAGCTCCAAGTAACTTCCTAACAGTTGGCTGGGTGTCCAGGCAGCAGGCAGAGCATGCATGTTTCCTACACATGTTGGTGAGATGCTTGCTTCCAAGAGCAGAAGTGATCCAGAAAACCTCTGGAAACAGCCCTGTAGCAGCCCCAGGAAGAACCTGCCCCTTCAGGGAGCGGCTTCCCAGTCAGGGCAGCTGAGGGCCAGTATCCTCCTTCTCTTTGAGAAACGGGGTTTGGGGGGGATGCTTCAGGGACCTACGAATGGGAGGGGTCTTCTCTCCAGCTGCATCTCAGCTCACCTCCCTGAGGCGGGGGATACACGGCAAGGAGAAGGAGCCCCATTCTCCAGCCTCTGCTGTTGGGTTCTGGGGGTTAGACTGGAGGCTTTGCTCTCTGCTTCCATCCCGAAGGACCATGCAGGTTCAAAGCAAAGTCATCAGGGCCAGCTGAGTGGCTAGCCCCCACCCTGCAAGATGGCAGGGGCTCCTTCATGGCTCCCCCACTTCTCCTCTCACCCCTGCATTCCTTGTCCCCCAGAGATCATCTGAAAATAGAAATCAGACCAAGTCACCCTGTCATCTAGTCTAGTCCTCCTAGGCCTTCCCACCACACTCAGGAGAACTTCCAAATCCTTCCTAGGCCCATGAGGCAAAGTGGTTCCTGCCTCTTTCTGCCATTTCTCCCCTTCCACTCTCTGCCTAGTCCATTCTGTGGCAGCCACCCCAGTCTCCTTTCTATGCCTCTCTCCCTCCACACTCCAAACACTGGGCCTTTGCACATGCTGGCCTCCCTCCCCAGAATGCTGTTGCCCCAGGAATGTGCATGGCTGCCTCTTCATCATACAGATTTCAGTTTAAACCAACCCCATAGGGACCTTGTCTTGGCCCCCAGTGGAAAAGGGACCTCTATCTTGTTCACAGCACCCTGTTTGGTTTGTTTGTTTTTTTTTTCTTAAGATTTTATGTACTTCAGAGAGAGAAAGAGTGTGTGCTTGAGCATGAGCTGGAGGAAGGACAGAAGGAGAAGGACAAGCAGACTCCCTGCTGAGCAGGGAGCCCGAAGCAGAGCTTGATCCCAGGACTCGGAGATCATGACCTGAGCCAAAGTCAGATGCTTAGCCGACTGAGCCCCCCAGGCACCCTATCTAACATCCCATTTTAATTATCAGCATAGTATTTAATGCTACTTTTCACCCCTTGTTTACTTCCTGTTGTTTATTCAGCCTTTCTCTGCTAGGTTGTAAGTTATTTGAGATAACAGGGGCACCGATGGCCTAATTCACCTGCTCCTAGAGTGAGCCAGGCACAAAGTCAGGTTTCATAAACAAATAGTCACTAGATGGATGAAGGGCCATTGGGGCACCCGCAGGGGTATTGGGACCCCCAAACACGATCTCAATTTCGGTCCTGTAACAACCCTGTGCTCCAGTGAAAAGATGCAAAACCAAACTCAGCGAGCTGAAGCACTCCCCCAGGGTCACACCACCTAGCAAGAGGTCGCAGGGAAGACTCGCGCCTCGGGTTTTCGATCCCAGAGTTGGCATTCTCGACCACCAACATCTGTGGAGGACCCACAAGGAGGATACCGTGTCTCCCCAGATAACCCAAATAAAAGGCAAGTTGGGCTGTTTTATAAGCACTTCTGGGTCACGGGGCCTGTACCCACTTCCTTGCTTTCCCCATCCTGAGACTAGTCTGGATTCCTGGCCTCAGCAGAACCGTGTGTAAATTTAGCTATGTTCGGTCCAACAAGGCTAGTGCAAGAAAGCACATTCCCTTCCCTGCCCCTCCCCCTATACACCCAAGCCAGCTTTCTAGACCTACCCAGGGCCCCCTCTCTGTGCCTTCGACCTCATGCACACTCCTCAAGTCTCCTGCCCCAACTTCTTGGGGGTCCCACCAACCCCTCCCCACCTCCATCCTGAAGTCAATGACTTTAAAAAAAAAAAAATCACACAGCACAGACCACAGCAGGTCATGAGAATGTGCGAGAAAGACGAACAAGCTTGACTGTCAATCAAAAAATTTTTAATGGGTCCTCTGGCTTCCGACAGCTTTCACTACGTGCCTGTGGCTCGCTTGAGGAATTATCCTCGGGTCCCATTTGCTCTCCTGGCACCGCATCTCCAGCACGTGTGTTAGACATGTCCCAGGGCGGGGTATTTTGCTTAGTTACACTGGATGACGAATGTTTCCACAGCTGCAAATAAGACACTCTTGCTAAGGAGTTGGGGCCGTCGGAGAGGCATGAGGACCTTACTGTTGGTGTTTGAGTGAAGAAAGAGAAGGAAGGTGGTGGGGATCCCTCTAGAAAGGAAGGCATCAGGACAAATGGCAAATCTAAAAAAAGACAAACCAGGTCAGTCTCTGTGGGGTCTTAACAGGGAAGATGTTTACTGGAAAACGTACTGAGTCATCACATTAAAACTGGCAAAGCCGCATGGTGCGCCCTGGTTGGAAAGCCAGTGGGAGAATCAGCATGCACCGAGGGTCTGCTTTGTGCCAAGCACGGATAGTGCTTCTCCCGCTCCTCAAGACAATGCAGGTTACAGATGAGGACAGTGAGGCACAGGAAGATGAAGTAATTTGCCAGGGACAGGAATGGAAAACGGAGTGCCAAATGACGTCCGTCAGCCTCTTAGCTGCCCTGCTAAATGTGTCCATCCTCCACTCTTCACATTTAGGTTAAGAAAAGTGTTTCTCAACTCAACTGTGCAGAGTCACTGGAGTGCTCTTTTAAGAAAAACATTAGTGCCTAGACCCCAGCTTGGACCCATTAACTAGAACCACTGGTGATGGGCCACTCCCCCCCAAGTATTGGTATTTTGAAAAGTTTTCAAAAAGGCAGTTTTGAATGTGCAACCAGACTTGACATTCATGGCTCTCAACTAGTGCAGTAGTTCTCAAAGTGGGGTTCCCTGAACCAGTAGCAGCAGCCTTCGGGACTAGGAATGCAAACTCCAGAACCCTACTGAGATCCACTGAATCAGAAACTCTGTCAGGGGACAGAGCCCAGAAACTGATATTTTAACAAGCCCTCCAGGTAATTCTGAAACATGCTAAAGCTTGGGACATGATGTGCTAATATTTCTTTGAGATTCCAATTTCCTTTTTTTGGGCTGGGGGTGGGGGAGTGGATATCTTCTCAGAAGTAGGATTACTAGACACCACAGTAGTTCTGCTTTTGATCAAGAACCACCATCCTGCTTTCCACAGTGGCTGCACCATTTTGCATTCCCACCAACAGTGCTCACATGTTTCAATTTCTCTACATCCTCACCAGCACAGGTCTTTTGGATTTTTTTGGTTTTTTGTTTTTTGGCCAGGCCATCCTGACCTGTGGGAGGTAATGCCTCATGTGGTTCTTGTGTATCCCATTTTCCTCCTAACACGTGACAGCATTTTTTCATATACCTGTTCACCATTTGTATACTCCCATGTTCACTGCAGCACCATTCACAACAGGCAAGATGTAGAAACAATTTAAAAACCCACAGATAGATGAATGGATAAAGAAAATGTGACATATACACACAATGGAATGCTATACCGCCTTAGAAAAGAAGGATAGTCTGTGATGTACAATAACATGGCTAGACATTGAGGACATTAGGCCAAAAACAGAAAGATGAGTATTACATGATCCCACTTAAATGAGGTATTTAAAATAGCCCAAATCAGGGGCACCTTGTGGCTTAGTTGGTTAAGTGTCTGACTCTGGATTTCAGCTCAGATCATGATCTCAGTGTCATGAGATCGAGCCCTGTGTCAGGCTCCCTGTTCAGCTAGGGCTCTGCTTAATATTTTCTCTCTCTCTCTCTCTCTCACTTGCTCTGCCCCTTCCCCTGCTAAAAATATATATAAATAAAATAAAATAGCCAGGGGCGCCTGGGTGGCTCAGTTGGTTAAGCGACTGCCTTCGGCTCAGGTCATGATCCCGGAAACCCAGGATCGAGCCCCACATTGGGCTGCCTGCTCGGCAGGAAGCCTGCTTCTGCCTCTCTCACTCCCCCTCCTTGTGTTCCCTCTCTGGCTGTGTTTCTCTCTGTCAAATAAATAAATAAATAATCTTAAAAAAAAAAAGTCTTAAAAATAAATAAATAAATAAATAAATAAAATAAAATAGCCAAAATCATAAAATCAAAGACTAGAATGGTGGTTACCAGGAGCTGGAGGGAAGAAGAAATGAGGAATTATTAATAACAGGCATAAAGTTTCAGTTAAGTAAGATGAACAAGCTCTAGCAAACTATCCAGCATTGTACCACTAGCCAACAATGACACTGCATATTTAAACATTGTTGAGAAGATAAAACTCATGTTGTGTTCTTATCACAACAATAATTTTTTAAAGATTTATTTCTTTTAGAGAGACAGAGAGAGTGAGAGAGCGAGTATGAGTGTGGGGAAGGGCAGAAGGAGAAGGAGAGAGACAATCTCAAGCATGTTCCATGTTCAGCATGGAGCCCGATGTGGGGCTCGATCTCATGACCCTGAGATCATGACCTGAGCCAAGATCAGGAGTCAGATGCTTAACCAACTGAGCCACCCAGGCGCCCCATAATTACAATGTGTTTTTTAAACCCACTGCTCTTTCTAGAATATAAACTCCAAAAAGACAAGTTCTGCTCACCCTGATTGCCAGCACTTAGCACCAAAATACTTCAAACAATATGATGTGGATGCCATTTCCCTTACGTTAAGAAAATCTGCACTGATAAGGACTTAGATCCTACTTTGCAAAGCCAGTTAAGGATTCATTGAACTGGATTCATTGAACTATCTATATTGGCGAGATGAAAATCTTCACGGTCTGAAAGTGTTTAGTTCGTCTGCCTTTTTTTTTTTCAGGAGAGGCTATGGAGAGAGTGAAATTAACACAGGGACAGTTGGTAATTGCTGGCCTGGCCCTCCTGTGATTAGTCCTGGCTAAGCAGGCAGGTAGCTAATCTACAAAACTGTCTTATATTTTGCCATCACACCCCTGCCCCGCAAGAGTGGAGGGCTGCTCATTACCGACAAAGACGGGCGAATTTCCCTAGCAGTGAAAAAGTCAATCCTGCATTCTTCTGCCCAGCCCAACGCTCAGAAGGAGCTGTAGCTTCATCAGAAAGAATTAACCAGCCTTCCTGCTCTCCTCATTAAATGATGGAAATGCATTGTGTCTTCCTGCAGTAGCCTGCTTCCTTTAGAATTCCCTTTCCACCTTCGACCACAGTTTCACTATACGTGAAAAATGGCTGGAAATCACAACAGGACTGCAAGGGAGCAATGATTAAATTTGTCCCCACAATTAATGTGTCTGTGATTGGCAGAGGGGAGGGAGGGAGGGCTGGCGAAGGGGGCGTTATAGAGCAATCAACAATCAATGGCTGGAAGGTGACCTGACACCACAACCCTCTGCAACCGTAATCAATATCACTCTGGCTTCAGGAGCCTCTCTCAATCTACCCTGCTTCATCTCGATAGAGTTTATTCTTGTATAAATACCCTAAATAAATAGCACGAGGTGAACACCCAGGGATACTTGAAATTACATCCATATTGTGCAAAGGCAAAAGCGGGTTCCACTGGGGAGGATCTGTGTCTCAGAACCCAACAAGCTTCTCCTTTAAAAACCCTCGTAATTGGTTATTTACACACACCACAACTCCGCATTGAAGCTGCAGCTCGATTACCATAAGCATTTCCAATGCGACAGAACCCAACCACAGTGAATACGTGAGCTCTTCTAATTTCTGACATGAGTAACTGGAGGGAGCTAGTGAGAAGCCGTGATTTATCCGTTTGGGATTTGGATGGGATACTGCCTGTCTCCAAGCCAGGGTTGTTTTTCTGGGAACACGTGTTGTCTTGAAACCCTGGCTGACACTCTTTAGGAATCATAAAGATTCTAGGGGCCAAGATTTTTGTTTTCCTTACTGGTTGCCCCCACCACACACCTCCCCCCCCCCCATTCCTTCCTCTGGTAAGGGGAAGGGAGGAGATTTTGCTGAGATTCTGTGGTGGAAAACAATGCGGCCCCACAGACACGGTCCGCTCTGCAGGTTGGCGAGAAGCAACATCAATTACATGCAGATCAATTTAATCACAAACACCAGAGCAGACGGAAAACAAAGGCACTCCTGGAGACTGCACTGGGCCAGTGGGGATACTAGGGAGGCCATTACCCCTGGGACCCTCTTAGAAATTCTCCTATTGATGGGAGCCTCCTAGAGGGGAAGGATCCTGGAAATCCCAGTGGCTCTAATCGCTCAAGTGCATCCTGAATGTGCGCACTCCTCTCCTTCTCCACCGCTTCTGCCCCCAGGCCTCCTCGCGTCAAGCCCAGGCTGCTGAGAGTCCTCCTGAGAGCCCCCAGTCCACTCTGCCACCACTCTGCCACCCTGAGCCACACGCCACAGGACCGCCAAAGCGACCCTTGAAAAACGATACAGCAAGTCATACACCTGTGTTTCCCACCTGCCCAAGTCTTCCCCTTGCATTTGCAAGGACGCAGCTCTGGGGTACTGGCCCCAGCGCCCCTCTTCAAATCCTCACAGACGACTCTCCTGCTCAATCACTGCGCTCCAGAGTCCGTGGCCTTCTTTCTGTTCCTTGAACACGTCAAGTTTATTCCTACCCCAGGGCCTTGGCTGAGGCTGTGCCTCCACCTGGATTTCTCTTTTGTGCCTCCTCTGTGTCTTCACGTGGCAGGGCATAATATGTAATGTACAATATGATATGTTATATGATATACAGGGCATATATTTATATATATAAAGATCTTAGATGTGCCTCAACTCAAATGTTACCTCCTCAGAGAAGTCTTCCCTGACTTCCCATTTAATGTCACCTCCCAAGAGCCTTTGTCCACCCTATGACAGCCATTCCCTAGTACATACCCGCAGCATATTTTCTTTATAGCATCGTCTCATTTGTATAGCCCCCTTGTCCCTTTCCCACCAGAATGTTGGCTTCACGGGAGCACAGCTGCACCATTCTGCTCAGGGCTCTCTCCACAGCCTCTCATGCAGCGCCTGGCACACAGTAAGTGCTCAGGAAATACTTGAGGGAAAGAATGAATGAATGAGTTCTAAAAAGGAAGCTCAGTGGCTAGAGACCCCTCTGTCCTAAGTCCTGGTTCCACTTGATTACCAGTTTCTCCTGCAAAATCATGCAAAACTATGAGCTCATCCCCCAGGAAACACCTTGATCAGAGACGCTGGCCATGTTGAGGACCCTACTGCCAGCCCTTTCCTTCTGCTGTTTCCTGGCCCTGCCTCCTTCTAGCCCCTTCTACTGGCTCAAACCCCATGCTCTTTGGAGGCCCCACTGAAGACCCAGGAGGCCTCCCTAGCACTTGTACCCCTAAAGTGTCCTGTCCGTTTAGGCAGGCCTGCCCCTCAAGCTTCTGAAGCCCTACACACGGTAGCCCGTGGGCCCTTACACTGTCCTCACCCCATTCTGGCTCCTTCCGTCCCCTCGGATCCATGCCCCCTGGCATCCCTCAGGGTCTCTGCAGGGGACTATCCAACAGAGTCAGCATCTCTGGTCTTCAGTCAATACAACAACCAAAAACAATCCCCAGGGAGAAGAGCCATTTCCCCAGCTTTATTTATTCCAGATTGGACGTCTGGATTGCACAAGAGCTCAGAGCACAGACTCCGGGGCCAAAAAACAAGAATTCCAGCCATGGCCCCACCACTTACTAGCTGGGGGACCTGGGGCAAGCGGTGTAAGCCCCCCCAAAGCAGAGGTGATGATACTTAAATGAGGTTAATGTTGAGGATGTTTGTAAAATGTCTGAGCTATTATATTGCCCAGTAAAAAGGAAATTCATGCGCACGCGCGCACACACACACACACACGAAGTCTGTGACTCTCTTAGCATTGGTTTGTCATTTCTGGTGTCCCATATAAATGAGCTCACTCCCCATTTCCTTACACCTATACATTCATAATTTTTTTCTGGCATTATAACTTATTCTTGGAAATCGGCTTTTTTTTTTAGTCTTTTTTAGAGCAGTTTTGGGATCACAGCAACTTGGAGAGGAAAGACAGATTTCCCACACGCCGCCTGCACCCGTGCAGGCACAGCCCCCCCCTACAGTCACTGTCCTTCCCCTAGAGTGAGGACATTCGTCACCGCTGATGAACCCATGATGACACATCATTATCGCCCAGAGTCCATAGTTGACATTAGGGCTCACTCATAGTGTTGGGCATTCTGTGGGTTTAGACAAGTGCAGAAGACATGTATCCATCATTCTAGTACCACTCAGACCCTTTTCTTGGTCCTAAAACTCCTCTGTGTTCAGCCCAGTCATCCCTCTGCCCGAACCCCTGGCAAGAGCTGATCTTTTTACTCTCTCCATAGTTTTGTCTCTTCCAGAATGACATGTAGTTGGGATCATACAGTGTGTAGTCTTTTCAAATTGGCTCCTTTCATTTAGCAATATGTGTTTTTGATTCCTCTGTGTCTTTTAATGATTTAGTTGATCATTTCTTTTTGGTGCTGAATAATATTCCATTGGGTGGATGGACCGCAGTTTACTTATCCGTCCACCTCCTGAAGGACATCTTGGTTGCTCCCAGGTTTTTTTCTTGGCTGAGGTGAACCTTGCCAACCACCAACTTTGTGATCAAACTGTATCGTACTTTGTGCCATTGGGGTTTTAAAATTTTTATTATATATTATATCAAAGCTACCACTGAAGGAGTGGAAATTAAGACTTCATATAGTTTTTAGACCTTGTAATATTTCTTCAAATAAATCTCTCTTATAAACTATGAAGGTAAGTATTTATAAATGTGCTATAAACATCCATGTGCAGATTTTTGTGGGAATAAAGTTTTTCAACTCATTTGGGTAAATACCAGGATCCGATGGATCACATAAAAGCAATTTTTAAAAAGATTTTATTTATTTATTTTAGAAAGAGAGTGTGTGTGCACGTGAGCAGAAGGAGAGAAAGAATCTCAGGCTGGGAGCAGAGCCTGATGTGGGGCTCAATCCAGGACCCTGAGATTGTGACCTGAGCCAAAACCAAGAATCGGATGCTTAGCCACCTGAGACACCCAGACGCCCCAGCATAATGGCATTTTAACCTTTGAATTGGTCTTTGTGGACTTAACCACTCATCCATTTATTCAACAATTACCTCCTAAGGGTCTGTCTCTCTGGGGGCTTGCCGCTGGGTACTAGGGATAGGAACAGCTATGTAACAGATTTGCTTTCTGCCCTTGGGGAATGTACAACCCAGTGGAAGGAACAAATAGAAGACAAGGAAACAGGCCAACATGTTATTAGTGACGGGATGTACGTCAAGAAGGGATTGTGTGGGGAACAGAGATATAGTGAGGATATAGGTTCGGCCCAGGTGATGTACTGAGCCAGACCCATCAGGAAGACCCCTATGGGGGTGACATCCAGGTCAGGACGAGAAGGGAGTGAAGGAGTCTTTGGCCACGAGAAGGGCCCAGGGACAGTGATCCTGATGGAGGGAATCAGCATGAGAAGACCCCGAGAGGAAAAGAGCCAGGGCGCCTGAGGAACCAAGAGGAGACCCCCTGGGGAGAGAACTGGACTCAGGGTCATAAGAGTGCCTCTGGATTGTCCCCAGGACCCAGCAGACCAGAAGGAGAAAGGAGTACATTTCCCGAGCCCTATCTACCCAAGCATCGCCCCTGAAATCTGGGCATTCACAGCCCTCCACGCTGTGCACGGCTGCCCCTTCCCAGGCCAGGAGACGATGTGTGGCCAATCACACCAATTACAGAGGGAGAGCAAGTAGCCTCAGCAAGCTCAGGAAAGAGGGGTCAACTCCATGGTCACTGTGTACTGAGGAGGAGGCCTCAAAAATAAGAACAAAGGGCTCAGAGTTGGACCAGTGACCCTCCCATGCAGGGCTTCCAAGCCCCGCAGCCCACATGCATCGTGTGATGCCCGACCTCGGATGGGGGCATGCAACCTCAAAGGTGCCCTCTGGGCCAGTGCTCTGAGCCCCTGGCTTGTCCACGACTGGAATGTCACCCAGGAGCTCCAGACTGAGCCATTGCCCTTCTCCGCCACCCATAGATTCAGGACTACCCCTCCCCACCCCTGGCCCCGGAGTGAACACTCAGCTCTGGCCGGTTTCCTCTCTTCTCCAGGCAGTCCATCCCCTACCTCTCCAGGGAGGCTACCCGGCTGAATCTGAGGACCCTCTCTGTCCCGGTACCTGGGAACTCTCCCTACTGAAGAAAAGGGAAGTACAAGTTTAACCCCTAGCAGGGCACTCCCTGTAAAGAGCAGCAGCAGCGTGGGCAGTCTGGATTATGGTAATGAGGGCTTGCCTTAAGAGTTGCAGAGGAATTTATACCTCTCAAGTAAGCACACCATCACCATTCGCCCCAAACACCACTTCCACTTTCCCTATATTTCACCATTAGGGATGCATTCCTTTGTGTTGATGCAGTATTAAAATACAGATTAGTGGGGAGACTGGAGGAGGTCCGTAAGTCATGCATTCACCCATGTAAAGGGGAGGAGACCATGGATCAGTAGTTCTCAGCCCTGGTGTATATTAGAATTATCTGGGCCACACTCCTGAATAATTGAAACTAAGTCTCTGGAGACAGGGCCCAGGCATCTGTAGTTAGCAAAAGCTGCCCAGGTCCTTCTGATGCTGTGTTGAGTACCAATAACTACCTCAGGGGGCAACCCATCATGAAATGTACTAGGGGACACTCAGTTGATGGCCTGCGTTTCACGAATTGCCCAAAGGAGAAGCCAGACACTGGTTAGACTGGGGGCCGCCCTGGTTTCTCCCAGCTGAGCTCTCTCTCTGTTGGCAGTGGCCGTTGGCCACGTGTGAGATGGATCCCCAAACCTACTGAACCCTTCTCAACATTCTGGGCATAGGAGCTGGAGTAAAGAACTCTGGGAAGAATTAACTGATGAGCATGGGCGTGGCAGCCAGAACCCTGAGTGGCAAGCCCCATTGTGGCGGGGGTGGGGGGCAGTGGAGAGCAGGGCATGCTAACTCAGAAATCAGGAGCAAGCACCCTCATGCGTTTCTGTGTAACACACACTCCGGTCCCACTGCCTCAGCCGCAGTCTGCCTTGAGGGATTCAGGGGAAATGAAAATTAATGGGGTGGGGAAGGTAATCAGCAGTGAGTCCCACTTTTGTTAATAACCACCCTCCATCACGAGTAGAATGAGACAGAGCGTCCGTTTGAGGCCAGGGTCACCTTGGGAAAGGAGGGTGGGAGCCTGGGAGGGGTCTCTCTCTCTCCAGCCTGGGGCCTCCCTAGGTCACGGCATGTGGTCTCAGAAATGGACTGTCCCTTTGGAGCCTCTGGCCGTGAGTGCTTTGAAGATTGGCTCCACGGACTCTGCCCTCCCACCACTCTGCATTTGTCCCTGATGTCACCAACCCCACCACTTCTAGCCCCCACTGCCTCATCGCCACCGATGGGGTCACCCCAAAAGTGGAGACACTTTGGGGTCAAAGCTCCTGCAAGCAGGTGGGGCCGACAGCAGCCTCTGACCCCCAAACTGTCTAATGATAACTTCCCACTGCCCACTACCCCCACCCTGGCAGGTACCTAAAAATCACAAGGGCCTATAAACAAATACCTCTCCCAAGTTGGCTCTTTGTTTCCAAAGCCATTTTCATTTCCCATTTGCTTACTCAGCCTCCCCTCCTGCACTGTTGCTTGGTGATGGGTGAAATGGGCAAACAGGAGCCTCCCACAGCGGGGCTTTGATGTGTGCTGTTGGGAGCAGGGGCCTCCGTGGGGCTGCCTGATGCCCGCTCAGCCAAGCCTGCCATGGGAACCCTACAATGTGGCTGAGCTCGTTCACGCGGGTGTGAGGCCCGATGGCCGACCCCGGCCGGGAGGTCGCAGGTCAGCAGGGAAATGGAGGGATTTCAGGCATTTCCCATGTGCCGGGCACCAGAACAAGCCACATTCTGCTCACCGAGCCAGTCAAGTCGGTACAGCTGGGTGGATAAAGCTCAGATTCTGAACCAGGCTCTCTGGGTTCAGAGCCCTGCTCTACCACTTAACTAGCTGTGTGACCTCAGGCAAGTGATTGACCTCTTTGGGCCTCAGCTGCCTGCAGCCGGTCTGTAAAGCACAAATAGAGGCAGTTTGCATCATATCGTTGTCATGAAGTTCCAGTAAGGTCCTATATATAAAGAGTATTTAAAACAAAGGCAAGCACAGCTGGAGGAGAAGGGGTCACTGCGTGACGGGCACCAAGGAGGGAGCTTGATGAAATGAACGCTGGGTGTTGAATGCAACTGATGAATCACAAAACTCTACCTCGGAAACTAATTCATTGAATTTAAATAAAATTAATTAGTTAAGTAATTGCATTTAAATTTAATTAATTGAATTTAAATAACTAAAAATTTTAAAAAGAAAAAAGATAGGTTCTAAGGCAAAATAAATAAATTAAAAATTAAAAAAATAAAACAAAATTAAGTGTATTAGTTTGATCAGGCTGCCATGATAATTCATACATAGACCCCTCGTAGCCTGGAGGCTAGAAGTCCAAACTCAAGGTGTCTGATTTGGTTTCTGGGGAAGCCTTTCTTCCTAGCTTACAGACAACCACGTCTCCCTGCATCCTTCCCCTGTGCTCACAGGCAGAGAGAGCTTCAGTCGTCTTCTAAGAGACCAGCCTATTGAATTTGGGGCCCTCCCTTGTGACCTCATCGAATTTGTATCACCTCATCAGGGGCTCTTATCTGGAAGCATGGTCATACTAGGGGCTAGAGTTTCTGCTTCTACACTGAGGGTAGGGGTGCAGAACTCAGGCCATAGCAACGGGCATGTAACATGGTCTTTAAGTGTTGCCCGTTGTTATTATGACCATTAAACCCATTTCACAGGGGAATGCTGAGGCCCAGAGAAGGTATTGCACTTGCCCTTGGAAGGGGCAGAGTGAGGTCTGAACCCAGGAATGGTCTGAAATCAAAGCCCTTGGCTAAATGCTTGACTCTTCCTGCCAGATCGCAGGAGCTCTCGACCTCCCACCGAACACCTGCTGAGTGCTCTTTGACCAGTGGTCACTCCCATAGACTCTAGGGAAGTCTTGACCAGGAAGCCGAGATTGTCAGGTTGTGTGCACCAGTTGGGTGCCTAGCCGGGGACCTCTTGCCCAGGGAGCTGGAGTTCTCCTCTATTTTTGTCCGACTTCCCAATCCTACATCTCCATCATGGTTCCTTCCCAGGCGCTGCCTGTATTAGCTATTTGCAAGGTCTGGTCAGATGGGAAGGGGAAAAGAACACAGCAACAGCCCCTGGTCCCTGTCACCGGAGCTCTTTCGGTCCCCTCCAGAGTCTAATGGGGTTGATCTGAATGAAGTTCTTGCTCTAATTGTATCTGAAAGAGCCAGGAGCCTCCTCTCCACAGAGCTAGTTTTGGTGGTGAGGCATGGAGTAAACAGCCGCCTGCTCAGTGCCCATCCCATTCTTCTGGAAAAAGCATATGGTCTTACTTTCAGGAGGCCGGGATCACACATTCTGCCCATGGGGCTCCCTCTAATCAGCTATGTCACCTCAATCTGACCAATCTGAGCATCACATCTTTCTAGATACGATCTAGTTGGTCCAGGGATGGGCATATGTCCCAACTTAGGCAAACCAGAAGAAAAAGAGTCAATTCCAGGATTATCATTAGCATAATCAGGGAAGAGACATTCTTTTCACTGAACTTATTTCTGAGGGTACAGAGGTCAGCCTGAGGGGCAGGTGGCCACCATCCTGGTGCCATGAAAATGAAGCCAAAGAAAGAAGATCAGAGCTGAGAGACACTGAGAGGGAGATAGAGTCCCGATATTGTTCAAGCTCCTGATAGAGCTGTGCCTGAAGCTAGATTCCAAGATACAATAGTTACCTAAGCCAAAATATCTCCTTCCTTGCTAATTTGACTTGGGTTTCATGACTTGTGTGTGTGTGTGTTTTTTAAAGACCTTTAAAACAGAGAGAAGGGGGACATCTGGATGTCTTTGTCAGTTAAGTGTCTGACTCCTGATTTCAGCTCAGATCATGATCTCAGGAACGTGAGATTGAGGCCCATGTTGGGCTCCACGTTGGACATGAGGTCTGCTGAAGATACTCTCCCTCCCTCTCCCTCTGCCCTTTGCCCCACTTTCTCTCTCACACACAAATTAATTAATCAATCAATCAATTAATTAATTAAAAAGCAAGCAGAGGGAAGAAATAGAAATAGAAATTCTAAATATGTTAGAGGCGTTTAGGACCCAGCTTGTCCTATGTGCTGGAGACGAGAGTCATACCTTCTCCTTTTTTGTCATGAGGAGCCTTAGCATTAGCCAGACCTATATTCTAGAAATGGCAGAGTGCTCCCCAAAGACATGGGAGAAATATCACTGACTGGGGCTGAGGCAGGCCACAGATACGTGAGGCAGGCCTCGCTGCTCTATGGCTGCGTGCCCACCGAAGCTGGCTAGTCAGGAATGTTTGAGTCTAAGCAGCTAAGGAATCAGGGCTTAGTAGACAGTGAGAATGGAGACAGGCCCCTCTCATCCCCTAAGCTTCACTCTGGGCCAGGGTCAAGACTCGAGCAGGTGACCTAGGGCAGGCCTGGACCCTCTGAGTATCTGCAGCCTTCACCCCCAAGGGGAGAGGAGTTTAAGGCTAAGGGGTTGAGCTCCTATGGAGACTGGAAGGGGGAAGGGGCTCCCCCCGCCCACATACACACACTCTTCACTTGCCCTTAAGCGTTTGTTGGGGAGAAGAATCAGACCAGTCCCCGTGGCTATGATAGCTCCTGTCCCCTTGCCCCGGATTAGGGGTAGCTCTTCCAAGGAGGACCTGATGGCTAAATTCATTGCATCAGAGAAATAGCTACTGGGACAGAAGTTGGGGGGGGGGGGTACAAGCAAAGGTGGAAGACAGCTGAGATGGATTTGAGCACCAGAGTTTGAATAATGGATTGGGCCTCAGAGAATGAAGGGATTCATTAAGAGGGCAAAGCCAAGGACCCCTCTTAGGAGAGCATCCCGGGGGTCAGGGCAGTCAGGCTGAGATTGCTCAGACGGTGTTTCCTGAGCCCTGCCCATGCCGGCTCAGCCTGGCTCTGCAGGATGGAGGAGACAGGGCCTGGGGGGGCCCCGTCCTCCCTTCCTTCATCACAGATAACTGGAAGACGTTCGCTCTTGGTTCCCCTTGGCTCCTTTAACACCCCAGAGAGGCAGTTTGGGCCCATCAAGGTTCTTGGGCGACAAACAACAGACCCTGGCTGGTGTAAGCATAGAGGGTAATGTCTCGAGAGATATGGGGTAGCTCTCAGAATCAAAGAAAAATACAAAGGATAGGCTCGAAATGGCAGAGGACCGGGACTTGGGTGGAGCAGGAGCCTGTACAAACTCTCCTCAAATCTGAATCCAGCTCCAGTCCTTTTTCATCATGAGAGAGTGAATATTAATGGCTGAGGTCTGGCCACGTGCCCACCCATTGAGCAGGAGGGAGGGGCAGTGTCAAACAACAGGAGAATCTTATTGGCTACACTTGAATCATTGCTCTACCCATTGGCCAGCACCTTGATTGACAGTTCTGCTGAGAGCATGCCCAGTACACCAGAAGTAAAACTAGAGGTCTTAGAGGAAATGGAGGGAGGCAGGAGGAAGAAAAGATGTGGGAGACAACAAAGAAAACAGCAAATAGCCTTTCCAAGTGTCACAATGCTCAGGCTCTGGAAGGGTTGTTTCCCTGAGACTTCCAATTTACTCTGAACTACTTATGCTTTATTAGGTGGTTAAGAAGGGTCCCTCCAAGTGGCGGCTCAGTAGAGAAGAGTGTCAGTAGGAACAGCCACTCCTGGAGCTACATTCATGGGTCATCTTCCTTGGGCGAAGCAGTGGGCTGTGTTTTGCGTCCATGACTTCTTCTCACCTCGTCACAGCCACACAAGGTGATGGACTTTGTAGATGAGGAAACTGAGGCTCAGCCCAGGGGCTTGCCCACATTCATGGCTCCCAGGGCCAGGACGCAGTGGAGAGCTGACAGCACCAAAGCCCATTCCATAGACCACGAAGCCCCCCAGAGTCCCAGGGCCAAAGTGAGACCCTCAGTGGGGGAGTCGGGGGCAAAAATGATAAGGAGGAGGAAGAAAGGCAAGAGGAGATGGTCTGGGGGGATGACTCAAGGAACAACCAGGCTAAAGAAGAAAACTGGGATCTTGGCACCTCCACAGCAGGTTGTCTTCCATTTAGGGAATGAACCACAAAGACCCAGCATCATCGGGGGCCATCAGGTCACTGGTGGACGTCTCTGATGAGCTTGAGAAAGAAGAGGGTGGCCAATTCACAGCTCTCAATGTTCCAGATAACATCATGGAATTTTCTGACTGCCTTTACTCTTGCGCTCCCCTCCACCAGGGAGCTTAAAACACAACAGCCCACATCAGGGAAAGCAGAATGGATTTCCCGTGTACTGAGCACCTACTAAGGACCAGGTGCTTTTCCTACATCATCCCTAAGTCTCGGGATAACCTTGCAAGAAGATGAGGAGCCTGAAGCTCTGGAAAAATGAGCTGGTGATTGGAGCCCAGAAGTAAAATTCTAGCTGGAGGCACGTGGGGGGAGGAGCAAAGGCGGCTGCCAGGAACCCCCTTTTCCCTTCTGCACTGGCTCTGGGACCAGTGGCACTGGGTGGCTGTGCTTTGTCTGCCGGGCACAGGATCCATGCCGTCTGGAAACCTGCCCTCGCTAAGTTATGGCCTCACTTAACCAAAGTTTGTAAAAGGGCACCCTGAGAGAAGAAACAGACTTATCTCACCAGAGCCTTGCTAAAATCCCAATAAGCCCGTTGCACACTAGAGATTGAAGTGCGATTTTGGCATCTCTCCTCTGGTGTGGAAAGAGCTTACACTGAGTCATATTTCAAAAAGGCACAACCGACACAGTATAATCTCTGGTCTTAACTCCCCCTGACCTTGAGAGAGCAGCAATAACGTGCAGGGGCTGTGGGGTTGGGAGGAAGGCCGCTGCCAGGAGAATCTCATCAGGAGCCCCATGCCATGTCCCTGCTGGGG
>PITA01000495.1:45066-124086 GCA_004023965.1 Spilogale gracilis
CGGTCCCCCCCACCCCTTTCTCTTCTCCAGTGACAATAATGAAGCTGGAAATGTCGCCAGAAAAGGCATCGATCTGTTTATCTATCACTCGCTAATCAAAAGTTTCCTGCCTCCTGTTAAAATACCAATGATTTCCTTTGCGGAATCAAACAGGTCTGTTCTCGGAGACGCGCGCGTCAGTGGAGACAGTTTAATTACCGCCTGTGATGCCTCTTCCCTGAATACCAATCTTTCCTGAGTTACATGATGAACACACATTAGGGGAAGAATTAAATCAAAAAGCAGGAACAGACTAATTGTGGGGCATCTCACGTGGAATTGGACTTCCCCATTAAGCACCCTAGCCTTTCCCCGAGAGCCGGGGCCCTCCTAAGCCCCCAGCCCTAGGGAATTCCAGCACAATGTGGGGGGAGGTGAGGAGGGGGGGCTGCTGTTCACACCCTGCATCCCCTGAACACATAATAAGCACAAGGCTTGAGACTGAGGGCTTGAGAGCCAAAAGCTGCTGCTGCGTTCCAGTCCTGTTTCTGGTCACTTCATTTCTAGGAGCCTCAGTTTTCCTGCATGGAAAATGGGAACAGTAAATAGCCACATCCAAGTTTGCCGTGAAGATGAAATCAAACCCAACAAGCCAAGCTTTGATCCTAGGAGAGGTCAGTTAATGAGAGTGGTTATTAGCAGCTAATTATACCATTAATTAGAACATTATATGTAACAGTAAGCGGATGTTTTTAATAGATTACTATCATATTTGGAAAAAAATCTATGACTACAATTTTCTATTACGTAGGAACATGGTTCATGTTTTTGGTCAGCTCCATGTTTTTCCCTACTACTTTTCTATCGTCATATGTTACTTTCACAATTAAAAAATATTTTAAAAATACAACTACACAGTTACACATTATTGTCATGTTGGAATGTTATTATAAAATACAATAAGGAGCTGGTCTCCTTTATCCTCTATGACTTACTACAGGCATAGGGAAGGCTCACAGGAGCACGTGTAAATGCTATTCCTTTCCTGTCTTCTGATGAGAAGAAACATGGTCACTCACATGATGCTCAAACCTCCCTCAACCCTCCCTCTGTCACCTGGGCATGACTCACTGGACCTGTCATCCCCACGCGGTCCTGCAGCAGGGTGAGCATGTCCACGCCGCTGAAGGATCTCCTCCCTGGACATGCCCAGAGTGCTGTCAGGGTCCCCCTCTCTCCCGCCCCTCAATTCCTTCAATAGAAACAAATGACCACAGCATGACACCATTTATGGGAAAAAAATACACACAAAAATCGCTTCTGGACTTTATATTCTCAAAGAAAAAAATGATTAACATTATTTATAAAAATAAAAGTAACTCCCCTCTTCTGTCTGGAAAAATGTCATTTCTCTCCAAACACACAGGCGTGTGCACACGTGCACACATGTACACACACACACACACACACACACACACACGGCTCTCTTCCTGCACTGATAATCTCCCACCTTCTTGTGTGGATGGAAACTGGGTTTCCCCTGCTGTTCAGGACACCCCCCACTGGTGCTGTGCTGGACTCCCCAGTCAGGGGACCAGCTGCAAGCTAGGTCCCCAGATCGCTGACTCTAACCTTTCCTTGTCAGTGACCTCAGGAAGCATCCGAGTGTTTGGAAACGAAGCCCTGCAGAGCCCCGGGGGGTGTGGGATGGGCAGGTCCAGCCCCAGTAAGGGGGAAGCCTTTCTGTGCTGGCTCTACCAAGAGGCTCATCCCTACGGCAGCTGTCCTTCCTTCCATCCTGTCCATTGTTGTGAGCGATGCCTGGAGAAAAGGGGCTCTTCTGGCCCTCCCAGCTCTCTCCAGGGGCTTGCTGCCAGCACCCTGAGACATAAGGGGCTTCTCCTGGGAATGCTCTTCCCATCAGAATTCAGCTAGTGGGAAACTGAGGCTCAACTGGCTCATCCCCTCCCCCGACCAAGCCTCCGACAGAAACTGGACGCACCCCCTGCTGGCCTTTGCCCCAAGAGACCCTAAAGCCCTCATGTGCAAGGATACGGAAGAAGACCCTCTTCTGGGGACTCTACTAGAAGAGACTAAACTGTGCCACGCTATTCAGCAAATACGCCCTCGTGGCTGGCCCCCATCAGTGCATACAGACATGACTCTGTCCACACAGGCAGTGGTGACCAGGGCTCCACCCCCAGGGAGCACACCGCCCCGCCGGAGCAATGCAGCAGGCAATCACGGGAAGTCCTGGTGGGGCAGGCCAGGGTGGGGGTGGGGGACTGGGGTGTCTGGACAGACGGTGTTTTTTAGGAATCAGGTGAGGCTTGGGGGGAGAGGTGGGGCTTGCCAGGGGAAAGGGTGTGCAAGGGCCAAGGATAGGCAGGGCGCATGGCCCAGGGCCTGGGGGGCCATGTGGAAGAACTATTCCTGCAGTCATCAGGGGAGCCCTGCGGCAGCTTGGAATCCAGCAGTGATGTGATCCCAGTCGAACTTCTCTCTAGCCACATGTGGTATTTAAGAAATGTCCCCAGGGGACGCCTGGGTGGCTCAGTTGGTTAAGCGACTGCCTTCGGCTCAGCTCATGATCCCGGAGACCCGGGATCGAGTCCCACATCGGGCTCCCTGCTCAGTGGGAGGCCTGCTTCTCCCTCTCTCACTCCCCCTGCTTGTGTTCCCTCTCTCGCTGTGTTTCTCGCTGTCAAATAAATAAAATCTTAAAAAAAAAAAAAAGAAAAAAAAAGAAATGTCCCCAGGATGATGGTTTGGTCCTGCGAGTGGGAGCGGCTTGCATTCCCTGCCCCGGACCAGCACTGTAACTGCAGTGTTGCTGGGGCTGTGTGGGGCTTGCATTGGGCCTCCACCTCTGGCCTCCATCCCTGCCTCCCTCTCTGCACCCCCTTCCTCTCCCTCCATCCCATTTTCTCCTCTCCTCCCCACTCTCAACACTCTCCATTTCTGCCCCTCTTCTCTTTTCTCAGCCTTCCTGGATCCCCCACCCTCCTCTGAGCACACACCCCCACCACCAACAACGCACAGAGTGGAATGTCATTTATTTTTGGGTTTTTTTTTCCACTGTTGGCACACACACAATTCTCACCCTACTCATAATGTAAATATGACCTTTCTGATATTCATTATCAATTAAAGGAACAAATCCCCTCCTCTGAGCTGCACAAGAGACCTTTCCAGGCGAAGAGCACAAAAGGGCCTCTCCGGCAGGCTGCCAGCTCGTCCATCTCCCATGGCTGGGGGCCGCGGAGGAGCGGGGGGGTGTGGCAGATGGGACAGACAGAAACAAACCTGGACGGGAAGCCCCCTGGAAGTCACCGCTTCAAATGTCCAGGGCCCCACGGTAGTCACAGCCCCCTTGCCTTGGGGTCTCTCCCCAACTTTCCTCTCCTTCTTCCCCAGTCTGTCCCTCTGGATGCAAACCAGGCTCCCCATCAACCCGTGTGGCCGCAGAGCTCCAGCTTCTCAGAATCCCTTCCCTCCCTCACATGGGCTTGAGGAGCCACGTTCAACCAAAGATGGCTCTGAGCCCACGGGAGGAGCAGCTTTGGGGTCCAAACTGGCACCTTCCAAAAAAAAGAGTTTACACATCATATATATATATATATATATATGTATATATATATATATATATATATATATATATATATATATATATGTCATCTTGCACCGAGGTATACTTCTCCCACTAGGCCCACATTGCCCGAGCTCCCACCGCCTACCTTTTGTTTTCCATCCCTCCTCCTCTCATCTTTTCCCCCATCCTTGTCACTCTGTTCTGGATACACCCTCCCAGCTCCTACAACACCGTTTCCCACAGGAGCCCAAGGAAAGTCTCAGAAGGAGCTCGGAGGCGGTGCAGAGGTGAGGGATGGGTCCTTTTCCCTCTCGTGTCCCAGAGTACTCCTGCTCCCTGCTTTAGGGTCTGCACCCGGCTCACCTGCAGGTCTGCAGGAAGGAGTGGGTCCCTTAGGCAGCCACAAGAGAACTGAGCCGGGAGCAGGATGGCCTGTCTAGGATGGTTTCGGGAAGGTGGCCTCAGAGAAGCAGCCGTTCTGCCCGCCCCAGCCCTTTCCCACGGCTGCACCCCCAGCGCCTCATGCCAGATTCCCCAAGAGCCCCAGGCCCACACACCGCCCAGGAAGAAGATCTCAACCCACCGGCCCCCCACCGGTCCCATGTTGCTGTCACAGCTCGGGCTTAATTGCTGGTTGGGGAGGGGCAGCCATCCCCCACATGCCTGCGAGGCTGGCTGGCCTACCCACACCCGTCTGGAGCGCATGGGGACCATGCTCTGTGCATTAGAGGCTCCCGGCTGTGCAGACGGCATTGGGCACGGTGGTTCCCCAAGTCTGGTTCTCATTCCTAGAGCAACGTGCCCATCAGCAGCAGAGGGGGAGGCGGAGAGCAGCCTGCTGGGGGGTTGACAGCACATTTGGAAAGCCGCAGTGACACAGATGGGCAGGGGGAGAGAGAGGTTGAGAGAAAATGCAACACCCCCAAAGGTTAGGCAGTTCGGCCCCCATGTCAGCGATGTTGTGACCTGCAGCCCACTTTGTCTCCCACATTCGCTCCTGACCAGTGGATTCTCCAAGTTCAAGCCAACGGAGAAGAAGAACCGGCACATGACCTTGAGCCAGGATTTCTTCCTGTACCCTCAGAAGCCACAGGGTGTTTATCCCACATCCCTCTCCCAGTGATAAGAAAGCCAGCCCCCTCCCTGGTCTGCAGTAGCTGCCCCTTCAGGTGCCCACCTCCAGGCGCCTCCCCCCCAGGCCAGTGTATGACTCCAGGCCACCGTGCTCAGCATCCTCTGCCACCGCTCCCACCAGGGGGGAGGGACACCCGGGTGACACTACAAGGCAGTCAGGGGTACTGCAGAGGGAAAGCCTTGAGCCAGGCTAGGAGGAGGGCTCAGAACTGGCACAGAGCACCTAAAGAACAAATGCACGCACGCACACACACACGCACACACTTATGCACACACCTACACACTTGCGTTCGTATGTGTATACACAGGTGTATGCATGTGCACACACACACTCTCTCTCTCTCTCTCTCTCACACACACACACACACCCGAGAGCAATAGTGTGTGACCAACACACTCGCCAAAGTAGCATGAATCCCTCTGGCCACATCCCCACCCTTCTGATGGCCTTTATTTACCTTGGGGAGCTGGCACTAGGAAAGGGACTCCAGAAAGCTTCTCCTACATCACCCTGCCTTAGGCCATGATTGTTCTTCTCCAACTAAGGTATCTACCTGCTCTCCCCACCCTACTGGGTCTCCATAAGCCTGGGTATGTCCCAGATTTAGAAAATCAAGAACTAAAACATCCAGCATATATACCCACTATCAGGAAGTTAACCTATGGGCATGGCAGATATTTCTTGTGTTATATTCATTGCCTCATTACTTACAGCAGCAAAATAACGGGAAACAACCTTATCGTCCATCACCAGGGCCTGGCTGAGTACAAGGTCATGTATCTAGGACATGACAACAAAGCATGGACTAAAGCAATAGGGACAAGGAGATTTGGCCCTTAACCCCCACCGAGCTCACAGGCCACTGCGGACCCCTTCATGTGTCCCCTGGTGGTTCCCCTCATCCAGAGGACACAGCCACGTCCATGCAGGGTAAGGCAGCCCGGCAGCCAAGTAGGAGCAATTGTGGGAAGGTCTCCTGGGTGAAGAAGAATATGGTATGGGCATCAGCATGTAAGAATTATTCCGTCAGCTTCCTCTCTGCCTTGCAGGAATGAAACATTCCTTAAGCTGAAAGTTCAGCTACCATTACAAGCCCTCCCACTGAAGGGAACATTATAGCCGATACAGGGGCCAGAGAAGGAGTCACTTTGGCAGTTACATTTGCTATCTATTGTATATACATCATTAACCTTGGGCTAATTTTTAAGCCCCAAATGCTGTGGCTTAAATACACAAGAAACATGTGTTATCTCGTGCAATTTCTCTAGGTCAGGTATCTGAGAGTGGACTGGTGCAGGGGTTCCTCATCCGAGTGCAGTTAGGATGTCATTTGGGAACTGTGGCCATCAAAAGGCTTGACTGCGCTTAGAAGGTCCATTTCCAAGGTGGTTCATAGATGTGGCTGTGGACGGGGCCACAGTTCCTTCCCCATCCAGCTGCTTGAGCTTCCTCACAAGATGGCAGCCACTGTCTCCACAGCAGGTGACTCCAGTGAAATTAAAGTGAAACCCACAAGGTCTTAAATGCCCTAATCTTGGAAGTGGCATGCCATCATTTGCACAGTATTCTATAGGTGACGTGAGTCATTTCTATTCCATATGCAAAGGGTATTATCACCCCAGGGGTCACTGGAGGCCCTCTTGGAGGTTGGCTAGCATGGTAATTAATATTCATGTTCGAAGACCCTGAGCACCACCACCCCTGAACTGCCCCACCCCCCCCCACTTGCCTCGGGTCCCCTCATCTGCCCCATGAAGAGTCCTACTTGCTACCATCTCTCAAATTCCTTTTGGAAAAAAAAGAGATTGTAAATTGGTTTGTTCATTTATTGAAACACTGCCCATACTATCGTTCTGTGTTGAAGGTCCTGACACCCTCTCCTATCTCATGTCTACCACTTTCCCTTCACCACCCTACATTCCTGCTAACTTCTAAGACCTAAAGATCCTGAAACGTGGATGGTCAACCCACTCCCTGCAGGCTGCATGTCTGTTAAAAATAGCTGTATGACCTTTGACAGGTTTCTTAACCTCTCTGGGCCTCTCTTTCCTCATCTGCTAAATGGGATTACTAAAAGTATCTGCCTCTCTGAGGATAAAATGAAATAACACATGTTAAGCACTTAGAACAGGACCCAATGTGGAAAAAGTACTATTGATACTCTCATTATTGTTACCCTGTAACACTGTATCCTCCTCCAGGAATCCCCTCTCCAACTCCTCTTATCAGCCTCCTACTGCTCCTTTCCATAAAGCCTCCTCCCTACCCCGATCTCTTCACCATCCCAGCCAGAAGTGAGTCTCCACAGCCCTGCATCTCTGGAGCCTATTTCCACCTTCCGCAACCAGGTGACGTTCAGCCTTGTGACACACTGGTGGTGCCCAGGTCTTCACTCCCCTCCAATCCTGTCCCACTCCTCACCCCTACGCGCAGCTAAAATTCGAGCACCCTGAGACTCTCCCAAGCCTCCAGCACACAGTGGGGGTGAGTGTGATTTCCCTTCCCCCCGAGATGATCAGTGAGTGGGTGTTGAAGAAGTCACTGGAGAAGAGAATGAGCAGAGAAAAGGGGGGCACACCTGCATCTTTGCAAGGTGAAACTTTTAGCCTGCTTCTCTTTTTTCAGAGCCTGCTCCTCAGCTACAAAAAATAAGTAATATTTTTTAAATTTATGGTGAAATAGACATAACCTAAAATGTACCATTTTCACCTCTTTGAGTACGCAATTCAACAGCACCAAGTATATTCACATTGTTGTGCAACCATCACCATCCTCCTTCTCCATGAACGTTTCATCTGGCCAGAGAGAAACTCTGTCGCCATCAGACAGTAAATCCCCCTCCCTCCCCCCTCCCCCCGGCGACCACCACACTGCTATCTTTCTCCAAGAAGTCGACTCTTCTGAGTGCCTCGTATAAGTGGAATGGTATAGTATTTGTCCTTGGTGTCTAGTTTATTTTACTTGGCATAGTGTTTTCAAGGGTGTAGCACATATCAGAACTTCCCACCTTTTTAAGGCTGAATACTATTCCTCTGTGTGTATCACACTGTGTTGATCCACTCATTCATTGATAGATATTTGGCTTGCTTCCTCCTTCTGGCTCTTGTGAATCATGCTGTCCTGAACATGGGGGTATGTGAAGATCTGCTCTGGTCCCTGCTTTCAATTCTGTGGGATGTATGCCCAGAATGGAGTTACTGGATCATATGGTAATTCTACATTTAATTTTTTTGAGGCATGCCACACTGTTTTCCACAGCAGCTGCACCATTTTCTATTCTCACCAGCAATGCATAAGAGCTCCAATCTCTCCACATCCTTGCCAGCACTGGGTGTTTTCTGTTTTGTCTGATTTTGTGTTTTATAATAGCCATCTTCATGGACAAGAAGTGCTTAAGTCTTATCCTGTTATGACTCTTGCCATTATTGGCCAAGGAAATATTTATTGGTGCCTGGAACATAGTAGTTACTCCATGAATGCTGGTAACTTTCATTATATAAAGCTTTCACTCAAATAATGGTCACTGGGAGGGAAGGACATCAAAGACCAGTCAAAGTTCAAGAGGCAAAGACTCCACTTTGTGTCCAAAGGCAGATTCCAAAGTGTTATCCAGCACCATCTCCATCATCTGTCCCTTCACCTCTTTGCTAGGTGACTTACATACTACACACCTGTCCCCATTTGTGGCCTTGGTCTCTTCTCTCCCCTCTAGACCCCTTGAGGAGAAGTAAGGGACCACACCAAATGTAGAGATGGGAGTGACCTAGGGATCAAGGGTTCCACGACCAGCGCTCTCAGCAATAAGTTGCTGCATCAGCTGGAAGATCAGCTTTCCACAAGGAAGCAAAGGGTCTCTCCCAAGACCAGTTTATGAAGCACAGATTCAGAGTTGGGTGAGGCCAGGTCATAGTGGCTCTGCTTCGCTCAGCATGCTCAACTGTCAGAGAGCCGCGGAAGTTCTGTCCTTTTGCCTTCTTCCATTCAGCTGAGTTGACCCTGCAGAGCATGCTCACTGTCTCCAGGAGGCTCCCAAACAAGGGGCCACAGGGTGCGGTGGTGAGGTAAGCCTGGGTTCCCAGCTCAGCTCTGTCCCTTGCCAGCTGTGCCAACTGGGTGAACCCCCTCTCCTTCCCTTAGTCTATGTGAAGGGGGAAGAGTGAGGACATTCCATGCTCACCCCTCCCATCCTCGGCCATGACAAGGGTAAACATCTGGCCACATCTGCCACCCTGAAATGCTGTCACAGCTATGGCTTCATTTGGAGGGAAAGTTCCCATGGACACATTGGGATTTTCTTCATCGAATCTCTCCCTGCCAAGAACCCAAGACCTGTTTACAAAAGCTGCTGCTACACAAGGCAGAGTCCTCCTTTTTATTATTACTGTTACTTATTTGAGAGAGAGAGTGAATGAGAGAGAGCAAGTAAGCGAGCATAAGCTGGGGTTGGGGGAGAGGAAGACACAGACTCCCTTCTGAGCAGGACCCTGGGATCATTGACTAGGCTTAAGGCAGACGCTTAAATGACTGAGCCTCTCAGGTGCCCCAGAGTCATCCTTTTTTAAGGACAGGGTGAAGCTACTTTCCTCATGTGGTTCACCTGAAAGCATTGCCTTCCAGCCAAATTCAGGTCCAGCTGTGAGTGACCTTCCCTACCGTGGGACATGTTCACATGCACCAAAGTGATTGGGACTCAGATGTTTCTAGTTATTGTCAATATTGGGATCATTTTCAGTGGAGGAGGGACCCCCAGGACATCAGACAGAGGAGGAACTGTTCCAGTTGGGATGGGAACTTGAGGGGTCACTGTAGGAGAGGGTAGTGATGGGGTGAGGGGAGCAATGTGTAGCTAGAAACAGCAATGTGGTTTTGTTTCCACTCCTTTTTTAAAGTAATCTCTACACCCAAACATGGGGCTCGAACTCACAACTTCAAGATCAAGAGTCACACGCTCCACCGAGAGAGTCAGCCAAGCACTCCTGTTTCCACTTCCTTAATGGGCATTTCTTATGTACTGCAAATGATACTGTTTTTCCATTTGTGGAATTCATACAGTTTCTTTTGAAATAATCTGTTTAAATAAAAGGATGATCCCTTGGGTGGAAAGTACTAAGTAAATAATTATATAGTACGACCAAAAGTGCCAAGATGGCCATCAAGACAGGGTTATTTGCAGAGAGGGACCCAACAGGTCAGGAAGGGTTACAAAAAGTGTCTTTACTTCTATATGTTTGTTTCCATCAAGCAATCGGTGCCAGTGACCGAGCGGAGTGGGTCACACTGTGCTGGGGCTATGCTGTTGCTGTGGGGCGCCAACCTCCTTCTCAGGATTCCTGTGCAGCTGGGACTACATTCCCCAGAACCCCCTTCCCCATGCAGGGCTTAGAACCTGTGAGAAGCACGGACATGGGATCTGCAAGGTGCAAGAGAAATCATCTTTCTCTGGAGGCCACTTGCCAACACCCTAAGATGATGTGAGGTTTATAGCAACTTTCCAGAGAACTTCAAGAATGACTCACTTTGGCACTGCAGCCCAAAGGGGTGGAAGAGGAGCTTCCTAGATTTTCTTAAGAATTGCAGGACCTTCCCAGGAACCTCTTGAATAATCACTCACATACATGCTAAAATGAGGTGATAGGAGTTCTGGAAGTCAGTCAGAGATCTACAGCAACCTAGCAAAGGCCCAACCAAGAAAAAGTCACATTCCGTTGGTGGGAAATATGGTTTGTTTTTTTTTTTACTGCCCCTCACTTTGCCCCCTGCCTTCCCCCACCCCCCACTGGCATGGCATGGCACCGTTTGGGGGAAGAAGGACCCCAAGTCCCAGTTCTCTTCGTGAAATCAGAGAGAGCAGGATGACCTCATTTGCAATGTTCTAACCTGTGTGGGGGCTGCTTAAGGGACTGACCTCTTTGGCATCTGACCTGCAGCTCAGGCAGGAAGGAGTAGGTATGATCCAGAACATTCATGGGGACTACACCCTTGCAGATTCCTGGGACAAGTGATTACTGATTGGGAAGCATAATAAAGTGGGGAAGGCCCGAGAAGAAACAGGGGTTAGACTCGGGAAAATGAAGACATTTAAAAGCATTCACAGATATGGCACAATATACAGCCTAGGGAAGACATACGTCCAGAAAAGACCAGAGAAGACCTCAGACTTTCACGTGAGGATGATCCCAAGGCTCAGAAGTTGCCCTGCTAATTGGTGAAGGTCTTGCCCACCAGTCTGCAAAGACTGGGAGAGGTGGCTGAATTTTTTAATACTCAATTTTAAACAACAGATCACAAGGCACACAAAGAAAAAGGAAAACATGGCCCACGCAAAGGAACGAAAAAATCTCCAGACACAGTCTCTGAAAACACACAGGCATCAGACTTACTAGGCAAAATCTTTAAAAGAACTGCCTTGTTGTCCTTTTGTAGTTCATAAGCGTGATGACTAGGTGTGCACATCATTGCCTGGTGCATCTCCCTTGAACCTTATGACCTGGGCACATTACCCATCTGACATAAAAAAAGAACAAAACCCCCCAAAACCCTATCTTAAATAGATTCTAACAGTTAAAAGAAAACACAAAGAGCTAAAAGAAATCATGTGAGAATAACATGTGAACAAAATTAGCACATGAACAAAGAGATTGAAATTATTTTCAAAGAACCAAGAGGAGGGATGCCTGGATAGTTCCATAGATTAGGAGTCTGCCTTCAGCTCAGGTCACGAACCCAGGGTCCTGGGATCGAGTCCCACATCCAGCTCTTTGCTCAGCGGGGAGCCTGTTTCTCCCTCTGTCTGTCACTTTCACTCTTGTGCATGTGTGTGCTTTCTATCTCTCGTATAAATAATAAGTAAAATCTTGAAAAAAAGAAAAAAGAACCAGGAGGGAACTCTGAGTTTAAAAAAATAAAATAACTGACTTGGAAAATTCACAAGAGTGGTTCAGAGCAGATTTGAATAAGCAGAGGAAATAATCAGCAAACTTGAAGAGGAGTCATTTGAAATTATGAGTCTGAAGAGCAAAAAGAATGAAGAAAATAAGATTCAAAGGGACTTATGAGATACCACTAAACAGGCTAATGTATGCATTAAAGCAGTCTCAAAAGAAGAAGGTAAGAAAGGAACAGAGAGATTTAAAGAAATAATGGTCCAAAAGTCACACATTTTAGAAAATACACAGGTACACCTAGCCACGGATCTCAACAAACTTCAAGTTCATTCAAGAAAAAAACATGCATGCCCATTGCCCATTTATCCAAAAATCTGACTATAGCAATTTTTCCATAAGGAAATGTGGTCCATCTTGAACCTGGGTGGACAGTTAGTTGCAAGTATTTGTAATTGTGAATAGTTGGGCCAACCTATACATTCAACAATAGAAGTTTGGGTAAATAAAGGATATCTGTAAGATGGGACATCATCCAGAATTGAATATAAAGAGAAAAGAAGGGCTTATAAGATGCCCTGTGCAATCTTATTTTTGTAACACAAGTGTGTATGTCTATATGTGAAACAGAATTTGGAAAGATAGCCATGAAAGAACAAAGAGCAGGTTTTGTCTGAATACATGAGATTAAGGATGTGCTTTTGTTTTCTTCTTTTTGCTTCTACTAAGGAAAAAAACCTATGAGAATAGCTAATATTAAAAAGACAAGGAATAACAAGCATTGGCAGAAATGTGGAGGAAAGGGAACCCTCATACACCATTGGTTGGAATGGAAATTGGTGCAGCCACAGTGGAAAACAGTATGGACATTCCTCCAAAAATTAAAAACAGAACTACCATATGATTCAGTAATTACACTGCTGGGTATTTACCCAAAGGAAAACACTAATTCAAAAAAGTATATGCATCCCTATATTATTGCAACATTATTTACAGTAGCCAAGATATGGAAGCAGCCAAAGTATCCATCAGCAGATTGAATGGATAAAGAAGACGTGGTTTATGTATATATGGAATATTACTTAGCCATCAAAAAGAATGCGGTCTTGCCATTTGTGGCAACATGAGTGGACCTAGAGGGTATTATGCTAAGTGAAATAAGTCAGACAGAGAAAGAAAAACACCATATGGTTTCCCTTATATATTGAATCTAAAAACCAAAACAAATGAACAAACAAACAGAAAAATCTGAATAGGCTCTTTAATACAGAGAACAAACTGATGGTTTCCAGAGGGAGGTAGAAGGAAGAAGGCAAAACAAGGTGATTCAGAGGTACCAACTTCCAGTTATAAAATAAATAAGTCAGGGGCACCTGGGTGTCTTAGTCAGTTAAACATTTGCCTTCAGCTCATGTCATGATCCCAAGGTCCTGGGATCCAGCCCTGAGTCGGGCTGCCTGCTCAGTGGGGAGCCTGCCTCTCCCTCTCCCTCTGCCTGCTACTCCCTCTGATTGTGCTCTCTCTGACAAATAAATACATAAATACATACATAAATAAATAATATCAATCTTTAAAAAATAAATAAAGTAAATGAGTAATTCATGGAGTTGAAAAGTACAATATAGAGAATCTAGCCAATAACACTGTTATTAGTGTCACAGGGTGAGAGATGGTGACTACGCTTACCATGGTGAGCATTTTAAAAAATGTATTGGATTTATAATAAGAGATAAAACAGTCTGTTTTAAAATTAGTCACATACCTAGGAAGTGTCAGAAGTGAGATTTGTACTCCTATTGCTTCCCAGTACACCCCGCTGCCTTCTGTCCCAGCACCTGTTGAGTTTCCCTTCACTTGGAATGGCCTCTTTCCCAGGCGATGACCCCTGTCTCCCACCACGATGCCTCATTGAGGACTCCCTTCATAATTTCACATACTCTAATGGGCCAAGGGAGGATTTGTTAGCTGAGAAAACCTGAAGTTTCATCCTTCAGTGGGCTTCCATTCTCAATTAGCTCTTAAGACAAAACAGATTTTTTTTTTTTTTTTTTTTTTTGCTTCTGGATGCTAAACCTCAACCACATTTCACCTGCAAACAAGAAAGCCACTTGCTCCGCGAGCCACACCCGCTCCATGCCCTCTTCAGACCTTCTTCGCTAATCATGAGTACGAGAGCCAAAAATCAGGATGACCAAACAGTGAAAGCTAGATGTTCTCATTTCTGAGTTTGTCAAGGTGTCTTCGCAAATTTCCTCTTTAATTTGCATAATTTCCACTAGCATCGCCTTCCTTCCCCCGGGGGCTTTGGATATCAAACATAAACAGGAAATACGAGTCGGTCCCCTCACCTTTGCCAAAGCCTAAATGAAATCAAATAAAAAAAGTAATAAAATAAAATGAATGATGGTCATTACCTTGCCACGGCCATTTCAGAGTAACAAGGTCTGACAAGTATTAATTCACCATGCAGCCATATACATGCCCAGATTCTATGATGCTACACTCACTTCCCAGGACTGCAGACTGAGATGTTTTCACTGCAAAGAATCTTTAGAATTCAAGTATATGAACTTTGAACTGTGCAGTGTCTGCAAGAATAAAATTCCACCAGGAAAGGGATGCAGACAGAAGTCAACTGATGGATGGCTCCACTCGGAACCTGCAGCTTTTAAAAATAAAATCAGTCTCATCACCAATCCAGGAATACTTGGGCACCAAGAGTGTCAGGCAGAACCATTGGAAACTCATGCACTCATAAAAGACGCTCAAGCCCCACGATCATTAACTCAGGGGAGAGCAAAGAAGTCTATTTTATAGGTGGGGACAGATGTTTTTCTGGCATGTGATTTTAAGGTTCAAGAGAACCCCAGTACCTACAGCAGTGATGCCTTTGGTTAGAAAACTCAGCTTGGGTTCAACAGGCCAATGAGGGTGATCTTCCCAGGGCCCAGGGTTTCCTAGGCAAGAGCTCATCTTATGCTAATAAGGCAAGAACCACAGAGGTGCATAGTCAAGCTCCCAAAAAGAAGGAAGAATCAAGAAATGAAGGAAGCCCAGGGTTTCCAGGCAGAGGCTGAAGGATATAGCCGACTCTCTCTAGGCCTAGTTAGGAGATACAAGACAGAAGAAACCAGAATCAAAACCCTAAGAGTGTAATTTCCACTGACAAGGAGGACTTTTTTATTCCTAGCAAACTAAGACCTCACATTGAAACTTCTAAAAGGGAAAATGTAGAAGTCAAAGACATAACAAAGGAAAGCAAGGGGGGAAAAAGAAAATGGGGGAAATAAGTCATCAGACACATAGGGTATCAAGTTTGGATCCACCAGCTTTTCCTTTTCAGAAGTTTTTAAAATGTTTGAGATACATATGTATTATACTATTAGATATATAATATAATACCTATATTCATATTCTAAAATATGAAAAGAAAGCCATAAAATTAAAATTAATAGGAGTTTAATTAAAGTGTCTTCAAAACTTAATATTATATCAACTTCATTAATGGCTAAGTTTAGTAGTCATAAAAATTCCATTATATTGCAAACCGGTTTGAAGGGTAGATATTTCTCCCTTTGCAGGAATTCCTAGGTGAACATGACAGCCAAGAATCCGCAACCATCATAAATGAAACGAGGTACTCAGAGCCAACTCATTCCAAGGGCAAAATGATGTTTAAAGATCTTTCCCATGGTCATAATGAACAGGGAAGTGGGGTGCGTTGTAATAGGTGTGGGGCGGGGTGGGGCGGGGTCTCGGCAGGTTAGGCGGCCTCCCTCCGTGTCAAAGCAGCCCCCGCAAAGGCAGAGTCAGGGAGCCAGCAGCCAGCGCGGGATCCCCCCAGCCCCCAGTCTGGTGGCCCAGACCCTACCTGGCTCCCTGGCTAAGCTCCCACTTCTCTCTTAAGCTTCTATTCTAACAACAGCCCCAGGGCCAGACCCCTAATTGCCAGCTTCTTCTAAGTGCTAGGAAAAAAAACCTCTCCAGTCCTCCTCTCCCTCCCCAACACAAGCCCAGGGGGTCAGGCAGGTTCAAAAGGTGAAATAAATGAATCTTTACACATTATAAGGACCCAAGCAACATTCTCTGTGGCATTAGTGCCTGAAATGGCAGCTAGTAAAAGCGGGTGTGCCCAGCGTCCTGTCAGCTAATGACACTGATAAGCTTTGCCATGCCCGGTTCTGCTTCGTTTCAAACAGACTGTTGGAGGAAAGGAAAAAAAAAAAAAAAAAAAAGGAGGGGAAAGCAGGAGCAGAAATAATTGCGGGAGCTTCTGGGGAGACCTCAGAGCCTGCAGGCAGAGACCAACGGGCCTGATTTCATCCTCCTCCTTTTATTTCTAGAACCTTAAACGTTCTGCTATTATAAAAGTCATCATGTCAGCCTTCTCCCCAGCCTCTCCACTACCCATTTTCAAATTGTATCAATTGGTAAGGCTTTTGGACTGAAGGATTTTCATCGTGATTTATGGTGTCTGTGCTTTAAAGATGAAGCGAGCCCCACTGACCTGATTCCAGCACGGAGCCAGCCAGCCGTCCTGGGAACGTGTTTATCATCGGATCCTTCCCGGAAGCCCGGGGAAACTGGGGAAGTCTTGGTGTTTCTCTTCCTTACCTCCTGTCTTCCCCCCTCCCTCCTTTCCTTCCTTCCTTTCCCTCTTCCTTCCTTCCTCCCTTCCTTCCTTCCTTCCTTCCTTCCTTCCTTCCTTCCTTCCTTCCATACTATTATTACTAAAGCAAATGACAGGTGAAAGGCACTGACATCAATCTCCAGCTCAAGTGGGTGAAGGGGAGTCTTGGAACCTTAGCAGTGATTTGGGGCTGGGGCACCGACTTTCAGTTCCTGAGGAGACGGGTGGGTGACCACTGGCTTTGGAACTGGGGACCTGAGAAGTAAGGCAGAGGAGGGACCCTGCAGAGGGGTCCTTTTAAACTACAACTTTCTAAGCAAAGGAGCGACAGGGTTGGAGGACAAGGGCTGTGCGGGCCTTTTTAACCAGAGGATTGCATAGACAGTTAAAAAAAAAAAAGTAAATAAAGAAATACACGCCTAAATGCCCATTTCTGCAAGTCCCCAGGCGTGGGGGAGTGCTCACAGGTTGTTTTCTAAGTTGGCAAGGTAGGAGCCCTAGAGAGTGAGTTATTTAAATGTATAGCTGAACCGTGGGAGGGCTGCCCGAGCAGAAAGCAACTTCCACAGTCCTCTTCGCGCGCATGCACCATGCACCGTCTACCAGGGACTCTGGAACAAATGGCCCACTGGCTTTGTCATGCAGAAAGAGGCACCTGGTCCCACCTGTCACCTGCCGCCCCAAGGGGGCTGTTGGCAGGAAACCAGAAGGGAGACAGGAGGCCGAGAAGGGGTCCCACGGGCACAGAGGTGGAGATGGAGCCCCCCTCGGGCTCTCCTCCAGGCTCTGCGGAGCAACTTTGCAGCCGGAGTGGTCTCTGGGCAGCGTGAGGAAGGCCCAAGGAAGACCCTGGTAGGAATCCTGGGATCAGGTTCAGAGGTGGGATGGCGCAGACGCAGCTGAACGCATGGATAAATTAATCAAGACACCTGTGCTGAATTTATCACCGGGGCTCTCGGGATGAACATGGCAAAGACACATGAGGCCCCATCTCCAAATTTCCCCAGGAACAACAAGGGAGGTTCCCCATAGTCTCTTTCCCTAAGTCTCTCCAATTAATCTAAGTGTGCAGCTTACAGGCGTGCTGACTTGCAGCTTTGCTCTTCAGGGCTTCCCACACAAAAAATACCTATCTATCTATCCATCTATCTATCTATCACACCTTCCTGAGTGAGCCCCTTGCAAAGGCACCAGCAAGAGAGGTAGCTCTCCACGTCCCAAGTAAAACTGGCAAGAAAGGAATCTGTGTTGAGGGAGAGAAGGAGACAGAGAGAGAGAGAGAGAGAGAGAGGAAGAATGCTAATTGTACCAGGGACGCTGAGAGACTTGACAGAAAGTGTCTTCATTGAGAAATTGCGATCTGAAGTTCTCCCTTGTTCCCTCAGAAACAGGAGGAGAGAGGCATAGGGGAACCTGACAGGAAGTGAGGATTTGAGACTTCAAATACAAACATTATGAAAAACAAGCAACATCTGCAAACAGTAAGTACTTATTTATATTTTATGGAGTGTGTGCCTGGGATTCTGACAGGTTTTTAAACAGAGACCATATTAGGCCCATTCAGAGTGGAGAAGGTCCCTTTTAAAAATGCATTACCCCCGCTGCTCAGCCGGTCGGCCGGGCGGGGCTGGCCTCAGGTGAGCCCTGACCCCTCCCGACCCGGTCTAACCAAACACACATGGCTGGCAATGGGACCGTTTACTGCTCCCCTCTCAAGGTCAGGGCCGCTGGCGCTGGAGGGTTAGTATTCAGCAGGCTTCTCCCTCAGCTGACGGAGCCGCTTTGAACTTTTCCCTTTTGAACAAATAGGACGGGAAACTGCAAAGAAGCAAGTGTTGGGAATCATAGAAAGGAGTGCGCCGCAGATAAATAAATAAGCCGCAAATAAATAAATAAATGGCCAGCCGTGTCCCCGGCAAATGAAAGGCACCCCTTCTGGATTGTCAGTGTCTCCATGCATTTGGGGCAGATAAGAAACTTTAAAATAAAAACAATAGAATAAACCGGCGTTCTTTTTCTTCCCCGGCTCCGAAGGATGAACCCTTTATTTTTGACAACAAATAAGAGGCAGTTGGTAGGTATGGTGTGCTGTGCGCCATGAAATATTTAGCAAGGCGGTAAGGACTCCCCGGACAGCTTAAGAAAACCACGATTATATTCAGAGCGAAAGCCATGAACAAACAGAGGGGGGGAAGACAAAGAAAGATAAAGGAAGGCCTTTCATCAGGACTTCCTGTCCAATAATGCAGCCAGGCTTGATCCATATGTTTTGAGAAAAATCAAAGTGTCACAACAATCCGAAATGTCAATAGCTCCGGTAAGGAATATTGTCTAACATTTTCTATTACACCGTTCAAGAATTTGCCTCCCAGCACAATTTGGAAGAAAACACTCTTTTATTTCGAAAACACTCAAAGAAAAGAAAGGCGAGGAGGGAAGAAGGAAGCGGAACAAGGCGCGTCTCACTGCTGCGTGTAATACAATAATGCTCTGGGCTCCCAGACCAGCCTGAAAGCCGATCCTCTGATGAAAGTGAGTCCTCCTCCACACCTCTCCTGTGTTCTGTCCTTTCTTTGCACACACTCTTGCAAGAGCACTTCCTGGACAGTTGGATGTCACCGAGCCATCTCCAGGCAGCGGGAAACCGGAGAAGATGGGCTTTCAGCAGCCTTCGTATTTGGATAATCCTGCGTAATGATTTCAGGGTTGCATCTGGAAAGTTCCATGGGCTCCTCTCCACGCTCCATGCCTGGCCCTGCTGCGTGACCCACGTCAGGGAGGGGAGAGAGGTAAACAAACAAAAACAAAAACAGAAAACCAAAAAAAAAAACGATACCAGATCTCGATGTATAAACAATTTATTGCTGCCTCTGCAAAATGTAAAAAAAAATGCACGCACCTCGCCCTGGGGAGCAGCCCCACCGTATCTAGCTTGACAGAACTTGGGGCAGGACACCTGCTGGAGTTGCCTCTTCAACATCCTGGACGTTCTAGAAGGAAAAAAATCACACACGAGTGGCTGCTGTCAGAGCCTCATGGAATCTTACCTAGAATGAGACAGGCCTCCGACAATCAATATTACTGACAAATTAATCTCTGCATATAAGCTGTTGTTAGCTTCGAGGCTGTCCTGGTGCCTGACATAATCGTCTCAATGAAGTTGAAGCCTTTGTGCTCGTTAGTTGGTGGTTTTCCTGGGCAGCTACTGGGGGTAGTGCTCTGGTCGGCCAGAGGGCTTCGGTCTCATCAGAGAAAATCATACAGTGGTCCTGTCCTTGCTCCTTTCACTCCCTCTCTGCAAAGCCTTTGTCTCTGCTTCCAAACCAGCTCTTGCCAAGAGTTGAGAAGACACCTTTCACCTGTCTCGAGGGAGGGAGAAGGCGGGGGGCGGGGGGCATTGGCGGTAGTTGTCTATGTTTCTGCCCAAACTCAGAATTTACTAGAAACCATAAGCATGAGGCAAGCTAGGCGCCCCATGGCAGGGGTTCCAAATTCTCCTTTTTTTCCCTTAAGGAATGGAGAGGGCACACGATACCTCTGTGACCCCAAGACTTCTGAATGTGTGTGTGTGTGGGTGGGATCATATCCACAGCTAAAATTCCCCCAGTCTGCATCGGTGTTAAATATTGGGATATTTTATACCAGTTGCTAAACAGCCATTCCCTCCCAGTCCCTCTGGTGCTTGTTGCCCTGACTGTTGCCCAGAACTTCCTCACTTCCCTTAATTCAGCACCTAAAGGGTTAATGTCTGGCACTGCAGGAGGACCCCCCAGGCCACATGGGCAGGTGAGGGCCATTGCCCACCATCGGGTGGTAACCCTACCTCAGTTCCCCCACATTCACTGCCAAGCCTGAGGTCATGCAGGCTTGCCCTTGGTCGAGTTCTTGCAGAACATCTTCCAGGAGAGCAAGGCTTTCCCGAGCACCCCCCTCCTTGGGACCCAGTTTCCGACTGCCCTCAGTCTCCCACCTGAGACCTGGAGGGACGCCTTGGGATGCTCAAGAACACAGAGCAAACCAGCAAAACTCAAAACGCCTCTCGCCGGGAGTCAAGAACAGTAAACAGCAGCAGAAATCAACGGTCACCAGGGTATAATTGTCATTAGTATGTAAATTTTAAAAGCTCAGTCAAAAATATCAATACCTCCCACTTAATTTATTACTATATAAAGATGGATGGTCGCAGAGCATAGCATTGATTTTTAGAGCCCTTAAAAAAAAAAGCGGGGAAGAAAATCATCAAAGACAACTTAACACAAAATGCTGTGTCTCAAAATTAATCATCATGCCTTTTTAAAACACACTCGCACACACTTACAAAAACACTGTACCAAGAGCCCATGTGGTCCATCTTGCTTGATTGGCTTTTTCTGAAAATGAAGAAATGGAAGAGGCCATTTCAGTAAAGAGCCCTCTCAGAATGGATTAGATGTAAAGACGGGTTAGCATTTTTACTGTATCGACAGCCGACCATTAGGCGAGCGCACTCCAGCCCCACCAGTGAGAGGAAATCGAACAGAGCAGTTCCTCAGGCCTGGCTGGGCAGGACAGCCTATCAGCTGCGGCCCCTGCCCCCGGGGCTGTCACTGTTCCTCTGTGCTCTCCCCGCCTGCTGTCATTACGCCATCACCTCCCTATTTACTAAAGTGTTCCTAGGAATAGTCATGACCGCTAAATAAATAAGTAAATTCATCATTGGGTTTAAAACTGCCACGGAGCCTATAACCCTGGGAATTGTGTTTGTGTCTGCGATGACGCAGAGATCACAGCATAATTGTCCCCCGTGCCGTGAACGGATGGGACAATTCTCTGCCTCTGACATTTTGAGATGTTTGCATGTATACAGAGGGAGAAGAGGAGTGAAGAGAAAAGACAGGGAGGGAAGGGGGAGGAAAAAGGGAAAGAAAACAAAGATGTCGAGGTGGGATCATTTTGAAAGTGTATCGCAAGCCACTCATTTTGTTGTTTTTCAGGCACTGTGGCTGTGGATCCTGGAACGTTCCCCTGATTATACCTTTCTCATAGCCCAGAGAGGGGTTGTCTCTCTAAATCTCCTGGTGAGTCAAGATTTCGAGAAGAACAGGCATGCCCACGTTTTAAGAGTAATAAGGTTATTGTCTCCCGCTGCCTGAATTCTAGGACTCCGTCTCTCACACTCTTCAACAAACCCCACGAACTGTAGATTATCATCTTGGGCTTTATTATGGCATCTGGGAAAACTTATTTTTTTTTCAATAGAGTTGTTCCACTAATAATCAGGCTACGAGCCAAGTGTGATACCCTCACAATCCTCAGACCTGAAATGATCGCCTTTTTCAAGAAGCATTTTGTCAAGAGAACCCCAGTCCCCGATACGGTCTGATTTTCAGGGTCCGGGTGCTACCAGGCCGATAGTTCTAATTTATTGGGATGCTTCAAAGGTATTCAGGAGGCATACGGCTCTCCTCCTCACTTTGCTTATGAAGTAGGACTGCGGCTTGAAAGGAACATCTAGTTGCTAGCTTCCTTCTTGCTGTAATTGGATTTAATTCATTATCTTTCATTTCAATAAAATCACAGGAAAACACAGGGATGTAAATGTGTAGGCTAATTGCTTATGGAAATTCCAGTGCCATCCTTGGTATAAATTTACCTCTTGCATGAGGAAGACACAGTTGTGTCATTATCGTGGAATTTTACAACAATATGTAATTACAGAGAGAAGCAGGTGTAATTAGCAAGTCTTTCCACAAAGCAGGTAGCATTCTTGGTTAAATATTTACAGCTACGCCGACAGCCAGTAATAATGAGAGTTTTCTCAGCGCCACGTTACTGAGCATCCAACAAATATTATGAAAAGTGGTCATTATCCAGGTGGCAGGCACTGCTTTGCCTTCTTACTTGCAGAAATGCTTCTGGATGGTTTGCTGGACGGGAATCAGGCTAGGTCGGCTGTGCGGTTTCAACGGTGGTAAAGACAAGTAACTCAGATGTCTTCCCTTGTTGCTGCAGAGAGCAGCAATTAAAGCTGCATACTTAGAGATGACATCATCCAGGAGTCCTGCGCAGAGAGAATGCCTTGCTCTCCTTCTCTTTTTTTCCTGGTTCCTTTTTCTGTCCAAAGCAAACCCAGGGCAAACTGCAAAGGTGCCGGGAGTCTGCAGACTTGCATGCGCCAGACCGCTGGCTGAGGGTCAGCCTGACCTGCAGCTGGGGCACAAAATAAAATCAACGCCGCCCACCCTACGCAAACACCCTCTGTGGCTCTTTATTACCAAATGATATGAACTTTGACCCGACCCTAACAAAATTTAATATTTTCTCCCAAATATTTAAAAAATTCATTCTGGGGCTCGAGAGGAGCCAGGGAGTCTGTGAGCCGTAATTTGACATCTGAATTATTCTGAGGCTAATACTGAAAGCTATTCACAAGCTTATTTGGAGATGTGTCAATCAAGATACCACTTGTGCAGGGAAGATGGACCCGGGCTTAGGACTACAGATAGCTTTCAGGGAACCACAAAATAAAAGGAAGCCAAGCTCCGATGAATATGTTACGTCTTCATTCTTGACAATGACTTTTGGGGGGGGAGGGGGAAGAGAGTACAAATGGAGGAGCGCGGTGTCCCTGGGATGTGCCTTTTTCCACACCTGTAAAAACATTTTAACGTTTATTAAAATTGATAACCATAAACAACAAACATGGTGTTGAAACCCGCCTCTGTTAATTTCAACGCACTGATTAAGATTTTAAGCAACGCTTCTAAATTAGACTGTCAGGCTGCTGTCTTCAATGCAGGGTTGAGGTTCTGATCTCACGCAGGCTTGTTTGAGCGAAGCAGCCGTTCTGAGTTGATTGTGAGCCCGGCTACCAGCGTTCGATGTTCTTTCATTCATTTTCCATGAGATGGGGGTGATTCAATTAGCCCCGATTGTCCATGAGATGTGGCCCAAAATAAAACGGTTGGGCTCTGATATCCTCCTCCCGAGGTATTCCCCAGCTGACAAGTAACGATGTTAATTACCCATTGTTATGATCTGAAAGACACCAGAATTTTAATTATGTAAATTTGAAGCCATTTTGTTCATATGAGAAAAAAAAAAAATAAGCAGACAGTGTCTTTCCTAGCGGGACCTGTAATCCGTTTGGAATCTCTGCAAACTTAACCGCAGTGTGTGTGATGTGCCGGAGAAGAGTCCCCTCCATCCATGCCGGAGCAGCCTGGGGATGACTTCTTTCTCAAGAGACGAAGAACAGAACATTGTCTGACATTCTGTTTCTCCTGGCATTGTTCTTGGGAGGCTCTGACAGCCAGTTTGCGTGCCCACGTCTGCTGACGTAGAGGGTGTCTGTAATGGGTGGTTTTGTGAAACACAAAGGCACTTCCAATCTCAGTAGCCGTGAGGCCCAGACCATTGCCCAAAGGATGACATCAAACCCCTTCAACAGGTCCACCTAAGTAAGACGAAAATATTTTTTGCTAACCACCAAAACTACAGCTAGAAAAATTCTGCAAGCTGGAAAAAGAGAACCATAGTCTCTTTGGAGCCATGGAGAATTCAGGAACCTTCCCATTTCCCAGGAGAACACTCTATTCTAGAATTATGCACTCTGTGGCTATCTTCATCCACTCATCACATCCAGCATCACTAGGAATCTCTCAAATGTCCAGGAGGTAAATGGTACCCAAGGAGAGCATGTTGGGTGTTCATGGTGGTGGAGTTGGACCTATCTCAGGCGGGGACGCCCCAGTCCTCCCGGGATTATATGGTGGTATATCTTAGAGCCTTAGGAAAACTAATGGGGTAGAGAGAGATCATGTAACTCATCTAGAAAAGAACATAAATTTTTATTATTATATTAAAATGAACAGTGATAAATTATGGCATAGAGTTTTGAATTTATTGATTTTTAGAGATGAAACAGGAGACATTTGAACATGTGAAAGAAAATGTTTCCCTGGAGTAGACTGTTTGACTCATGTCCCCATCAGAACCTTGAACCCTGAGAGGCTGAGGGAAGGGTGGTCCAAATTTATCCTCCTTTGCTGGGTAGGAGAACTCTCTGCCAATGGAATAATCTTTCATAGAAAGGACCAGAATGAGTCGGAAGAGAAAGCTCAGGGAAGTTCAGGGTTGGGAGGGAAGGGGCAGTAGAAGAAGATGTGCTTCACGAAAAGGTGCTTTTTACATCAGGAGCCTGGAATTCAATTAGCTGGACTTCACCTGCAAGGGAAGGAAGCAGCCAGAGACCTCCCCCCAAAACCTGTCCTGCTTCTAGTAGGATTTTGGCAGAGTAGACCAGATAAAAATCTAGGAATAGCTCATCAGCAAACTGGCTGCAAAATGACAAATGAAAGGAAGTAAAGTAACCAACCGCCCCTAATCAAGCACTCACTATGTGCTAATTTATTATCTCCTCCCTTGATCGCTGTCACATACCCATTTTCCAGAGGAAGAAATGGAGCCTGGGGGCCATGGAGCCTCTTGCCTAAAGGGGACGCATCCAGCAAGTGGTGGAGCCCATGATCTCCCTTGGCCACACTGCTTCCCCCACAATTCCATATTCCGGGTGCTGGAAATGTTGGGTGCCCATAGCTCAGGCTTGGGGAAGAAGAATCAAAATGGAAAGGATTCAACTAGAAATATACAATGTCACCTGTTCCCAGTGGCTGACTTCCTTTCACATCTGCTTTTCTCTTGCCCCACGGATCCCTCCTTCCTCATCTGCTGGCTGTACCTAACATGTCAGACCTTCTCAGAATTGCACCCAAGACTCTCTCCTCCTCTCCCTCTGCTTTGTCTCTTTCTCCACCTTGCACTGCTGAGGACATCCTGGACTGGGGAGATTTTTGTTGGGTCGGGGGCTGTCTTGTGCATTTCAAAATGTTTAGCGGCATCCCTGGTCTCTACCCACTTATCGGGGATAGGGTGTATTACAGACCTCACCTAATGTCCCCTGGGGGCAAAATCACCCCTGGTTGAGAAACACTGTTCTAGAAGATTTCATCCACTTCCATGTGTTTCATTACCAACCACACCTTCAGAGACCGACCGTCTCCCCTCGCTGCTTGTCCAGCTCAGACCTCGTCTAGCAAGCCCCGCCAGCTCCCGACGCTCCCTACTGAACCTGCCATCTCCCACAGCTGCTTCTCTTTCAGGTTCCTGGTCTCAGAAACAGCATCAGAAACCTGGGAGTCATCCATCAACTGCTCCTCACAGCCCGTGCACACACAGGTGTGCCTGTGCCCCCCTTACCCCACCCAATTCCATGAGCAAGCCCTCCTGGTCCTGACTTCTTTCTCTGTGTCCTTCGACTGCCTCCCATTTCCAGCGCCATCAGCCCTCTTCAGACTACCAGCATCTCGTGCCAGAAGAGCTACCTACTTAGGCAATGGGTTGTCCTCAGCCCTGCCCACCCAGTCTGTATCTGCACATTATCCACCACGGTGGCTATTTGTAAAGATCTAGTCATGGTCACGACTCCACTTCCTTCTCAACCGTGCGCGGTTTCCCACTGCTCTTAGAAGAAAGTCCAAATGCCCAGCAAGGCTGCAGGCTGGCCTTGCCCACCCTGCCAGGCTCACCGCAAGCCACTCTCCTGGGGCTTAGGGCAGTTCTGCATATGTGGCAGCCAGCCACGAGCACATGGCTGAAGTCCACTCCCCACTTAACTGACCCCTGTTCATCCTTAAGGACTCCACCTCATTCACCCTGACTTGGGTCCCTCTACCGTGCTCCCTAGGTGTCAGGATCCTCCCTTCTGACCCTTATCACCACCATCACTGTCCTTGGACTATTTTGTCTGCTCATTTAATTGCGGATCTTCTCTTCCAGGCCCTACGCTCTGTGAGGACAGAGATGGTGATTGCTTCCCATGCACGGTTTACAGTTATGTGCACTGTTCAGTAAGGTAACCATGGTGGCTATTGAGAGACCTGAGAGAAGAAGAAACACTGCATTTTGAAAATGTAGAACAACAACAAAATAATGTAAAACTATCTGGATATTTCAGTGACATTGGGCTAAATTAATTATTAAGTATAGCACCTGTTTCTGTTTACTTTTTAAAATGTGGCTACTAGAAAATTTAAAACTACTCTCCTGGCCCCCATTTTGTTTCTGCTGGACAATATTCATCTTGACTCAGTGAGATGTCTGGTATTTAATAGAGGTTTGTTTTTAATATATATTAATAAATAGAATGAGCGATCTCATCTTCCATGTAGATGATCTAAAATGCAAATCAGATCTTGTTGCTTTGTTCCTTAAAATCTTTCCAGACCTTCAAGAAGGAATTCAAGCTCCTCCCATAGGCTGCAAGGTCCTTCCAGACCTGGATCCTGATGGGGACTAGCCTGAAGTCCTTGCACATGCTGTTCCTTCTGCCTGGGTCCACCCTTCCATGCCCTCTCTGTCCAGCTCTCTCTGACTTCTCTTTAAGTCCTCCTCTGGAAAATCATCCTGAGTCCCATGGGATGGTGAAGGGAGCCCCACTGCATTAGAAGTCATTCATTCCTTCATCGTTCATTCGCTTAGTGCATTAGCTCCTGGGGAAATCAGAGACCCGCTCTCTGAGCCTGGCTTCCTGACAAGGGCCACATCTCTCATCTCTGAAGCCCCATCCCCAGCACATGGCACGGTGCACTCTATTGTGCCCGCTTCGTGCTATTATAGATGACAAAATATCGCATACCCAATGTCACGGTCTCACACTCCAGCATTCAGCATCAGGAGTGCTCCCATTCAAGCCTCATCTTAGGGTGTGGGCCTCACCTTCTCCCAGCCTGACTATCCCCAGGGGGATGGGCTGGCTCAGGCACAGAGTTACCGGTTAGGCCAGGCATTTGCTCAGGGATTACTGGGCCCCTTCCAGAAGAGGATTACCTTGTGTCCAAATTCACCGGGCGTGGGAACAGCCCTCCAAATATTTGCTGAGAGTTTCTGACCTTTACCTTCTGTCCCACAGCCCCCAGGGCTGGGATGTGAGCGGGGCCACAGCAGGATGACTGGCAGCTCAGAGCTCCTCCCCACTCCCTCCCCCTCATCCCCCAGCTCCCAGGGGAGCCTCCGGTATTCAGCCCCAGCCTGGCTGGAAGGGCAGTCCCTCTGCTTAGTCACTCTTAATATTACATAGGGAATGCCCGACGCTCCCCATGTTGACTCTGCTAAGACCATTAATGCTCTTGGTGGCATCACTTTAATTTGTGCTCTTGAAGGCAAACTGCTGTCCTTGGAGCCTGGGAGGATATTGCTTATATTAAAGATGAAGGTGGTGGGGGTGAGTGGAGGGGGCCAGCTCTGACCTATAGCCGCCGATGAGAGGATGTTCAAGGAGGAACTGTGCTTCTGGAAATTCAAATCCTGCCATCCCCAAGATGAGCCACTGCACTCGTCCAAAAACACGGTGGGAGGGTCTCAGCAATGTTGGGGGTTCTCCCTGCAGGCGAAGCCCAGGGGATGGGGTAACAAGGTCATTGCTGCCCGCGAGAGGCAGGAACAGAAGAGGGTCAGGCGGGGCAGTGTCTCAGGCAGACACCCCCTCCTATCCAGGCACAAATGAAGGTAGAGCAGGAGGAGGAGGGTGGCTGCCTGGTGGGAGGGACCTTTAGGAAGAAGGAGCCATGGTGTGCTGGGAACAGTTTATGCATAAAATAGAGGACGCCCTGTTAAATTTGACTTTCAGAGAAATAACACCTCGTTTCTTTAACAACTCTTTGCAAGGTCTTTGATATGTAAAAATTGTATATATTGAAGATGCACTACTTGATTTTTACTATATGTATATACTGTGAAAAGATCATCGCAGTCAAACCTTGACAACATTAGCATTTGTGTGCATGTGTGTTGAGACTTAAATCAGAATCTACCTAAAACTTTTAGTAAACTCCAAGTATACAGTATAGTATTATTAGCATGCTGTACATCAGACCCCTAGAAGTCATTCTCACACACATGGAGCTCTGTGCCCTTTAGCCAAAAGAAAATGTGGTATATACGCATAATGGAATATTATTCAGCCTTTAAAAATGAAGAAAAATCCTGCCCTTTGCACCAAACATGGGTGAACCCGGAGGACATTCTGCTGAAGGGAAATAAGAGAGACACAGAAAGACAAATACTGCACGATCTCCTTTACATGTGGAATTTAAAATAGCAAGACTCATAGAATGGTAGTTGCTAGGAATGAGAGGAGGGAATGAGAACGGAAAATGAGGAGGTATTGATCAAAGGACACATACTTTTTTGTATTATGGTAACATACAGGAAGCATAAAATTTACCATTTTACCCAAGTTTGAGTTCACGTGCGACCCAGGGGCATTATTGTGCCCACTATCCCTACTTTTTAGTGTCAGAACTTTATAATCTTGCCAAAGAGTAACCTATGAAACACTCCCAGTGGCCCCAGCCTCTGGATTCACCTCTTCTGGTCCTTCTGTAGAAAGGGAATCATACAGCATGCCATCTTTCGCATCTGGCTTCTTATTAAGCGGCCTAAAGTCTGCTCCAGGCTGTAGCATGAGCCAGTCCTTCATTCATTGTGCAGAGAGACCACGTTTTCTCTTATCCATCATTCACCGGTGGACATGTGAATTGTTTCCACCTTGTGGCTCCCGTGAATGGAGCCGCTAGGAGCATTTGTGTAGAGTTTTTGATCGAACACCTGTTTCCAATGTTTGGCGTATATCCCTCCTGATGGAATCACTGGGTCTGACAGGAACAGCATGTGTGATGTGCAGAGGAACTGCCAAGGAGTTCCTACAGGGGTGGCATCACTCGGCATCCCCACCAACCACGTCTCAGGGCACCCACGACCCTGTGGGACATAGCCAGGTGGACAGGGGCTCAAGGGACAAATGCAGGGGCACCTGGGGGACTCAGTTGGTTAAGCCTCTGCCTTTGGCTCAGGTCATGGTCCTGGGGTGCTGGGATCGAGTCCCGTGTTGGGCTCCCTGTTCAGCAGGGAGTCTGCTTCTCCCTCTGTTACTCACCCTGCTTGTGTTCTCTAGATCTCTCTCGAATAAATTAAAAAAAAATGATAATAAAGGGACAGATGCAGAACACTCGGGGCAAAAAGTGAAGTCAGGGTGATTTGCTGCTGGCAGACTATGAGGAGCAGAAGAGAAAGAGGTGTCAAGGATGCTGCCTGCAGTGTGCGGGGGAGAGCGGGACCCTTCGCTGAGGGGGACATACCAAAGAGGACCGGGGCACAGGGCTCTCAACCATGAGTTGAGTTTGGGACACGTTCATATTTTCAGAGTGCTCTCTCTTTTCCAAACACTGTTTCCCAAGGCTTGCCTCAATGATTGTATTCAGTCCTCACCTAACCTTCCAAGGGGAGCTCAAAGAGGGTTTGTAACTCACCCAAGATCACACAGCCGGAGAAGTGGAGTGGCCAGCATGTGAGGAAAGGTGTCTCGGCACAAGGGCTGTGAGGCCATGCTGCCCTCTCAGCAACCCTGCCTTGTAGGAAACTCTAATTTGTCTCTACCCCCAGATGGGTGTTTTGGGCGATTCTTATTGTCTGCCCTAAGAGAGACATCAATTTTTGGTTTTCTTGTTTATACACTCCTAAATTATCTCAAGATTTCCCAAAACACAAAAGTGTTCCATTTTTATAATTTAAAAAAAGGATAGACCATTAAAAAAAAAAAAAAATCCAGCCGAACAGATGAAGAGGCAAGGGAGGCCCAGAGGCCCAGGGGCTTCTGTCAGAGGGAAGACCCCAAAGTAGGTGTCATCAGTCTGGAAAGAGGAAGTCTGAGGACAGACAGGATCCAAGGATGGAACATCCAAAACCATGTGGCTGGGTGAATCCCAAGTAGCCCGGCTCCCCGGGCCCACAAGAGGGGCTCCCTTGAGGCACGGAAGAGGCTATACAAGCAGGCATCACCCACATGTGACAGTGTGGGGAAGTTTTACCACATTCCCCCCAAAACTATCTGTCTCTGCTACACAGTAAAGGGGGAGACAGTAAATGGAGCCGTGGTTCTGAGGAAAACTCCGGAAGGGAGCCCAGGAAGTATAAGATAGTGTGTTTTGCTTCCCTAGTCGGCAGGCAGGTGTGGCCTCCGCGGGCGGATGGGGCCCAGACCCTGGCGGTAGCCCCAGAGCGCTGCGAGGAAGGCTTTCATACACCACCCCCCATCTCAACAGCCCCCCAGTCTTTGGCTTGTGCAGCTGAAAGCTCCTCAGGCTGGCATAAAGCGCGGGCAGACTCAGCTTCACCTCCCCTCCCCTCACTCCCACCCCCCAAGCTGTCTTCCCTGAGGCCTCCTATAGAGAGACAGCCACCGCCTCACCTGGACAAGGACACGGGGAAGACAACAAGAGAGAGCACCAAACACAGTTCTCTGAGGAGAGCCCTGTGGCATGAGGAAAGATCAGACCAAAGGATAAAAAAAAACACCCCTTCCCCGGTGAAGTGGGCCTCAGAGAAGCCACCTCACCCTAGGTAAACACTCCAGGTTACTGGAGGTCACGTGGCATTAAGAAACACTGGTGCTTGAGAGTATGGGATCCTCTACTTCAAAGAAGTCTGAGGAGCAAGAATGTACCCCCCAGCCTAGCACTTGAAACAGCAAACATTTGTTATCCCAGGCCGAGAATCCTGGCTTTGGCGTCACTCATGTGGACGAGGCTGCGCTCAGGGACTGTGGTCCCGTCTCAGGGCTCCGGGGGAGGGGCCCCTCCAGGACTTCGGGTGCTCGGGAGCTGTGGGCTCCTGGCCACGTAGCTCTCTCCAGAGGCAGCTCACAACAAGGCAGCCGGTTTCCCTCAGAGCCAGACATCTCAGTGGTGGGGTCTGGTAGGCTATGGGACAGTCGGGCCTGGAGTCCAGGAGACAGGGTTGGGCAGAAGATACCATTGGCGAGTCACCAGCAAGGGGATGGCATTGCAAGTCATGGGAAGGAGTTGGCTCACCCAGAGAGGGAAGGGGCTGGAGACTTTTGTGCACTGCCGTGGCGGCTGTGCAGGGATTGTCCCTGAGCCCTGGCAGGGCAGGCGGTGGCCCTGAGCGGTTAACCCTCTTGAGGAATGGTGTCTGGTGAAGGCACCGGCCTTGCCCAAGGCCCCACAGCCTCGCCAGAGTGGCTAGTATCTGAGGGGATATGAAGGCCCAGCACCATCACCTCGAGGCAGAACTAGCCTGAGGGGCCATCCCAGCCTCACGGCCGAGGCAGATGAGGCCTTCCTCGACATTGCCCCACAGCCCAGCCTCTCCCACAGCCCAGTGGTGCCCCGCCCTGGCCTGCCTTCCCTTCTCCCCCTGCCCTGCCTCGTCCTTCCCTCCCCTCCTCTGCGCCCCTCCCCCGGTCTTCACAGACAGTAATCCCAGGTACACTGCCTGTCTCAGGCCTGCGGTCAGAGAATGCCGCCTCCTCTGAGTGCCAGCCCCTCTCCCTCCATGCCTCCACCACCTGCGACCTTCCTGTCCTCTCTCAGCTCAGCCACTGCTTCCTCAGGGAAGTCCCATGGGACTGTCCCTCCCTGCCATCAGCAGTCAGGGTCCCACCATGATTGGCTTCCATTGGACTCTGGCGTCCCTTCTACTGGACATATCTATGTTCATGATTACACACAGATGACCATGTTTATTTGGCTGCTATCCATATTAGCCCACAGGCGCCACGGGGTCAGGAACACTGTCCCTTGGTCACTCCACATGCTCAGTGTTATCATGGGCCTAGCACCCAGGAGGCCATCAGGACACACGTGTTTAATGAACAAGGCCCCTGGTAGTGACAAGGGTCGGGGCTTCAACCTAGGTGACATTTCCGGCCTGAGGAAGGCCCAACCTACACTACTCCACTGAGACTAAATCCCTTCTCCTGTGAAGACCTTCCTTTAAGAATGGGATTTTTTGTTCTCACCAAAGAATAGTGGGCTCTTGTACCAATCCACCTCCTCAACCTCCCACAAAGGAGGGAAGGAATCACCCTTTTCCTCAGGCCAAGAAGTGTGTGTGTCTCCTCAGGTGTGCCATTCCCCTCATCTGGTCACCACGTCCCAACAAGGCCCTGCCCTGGCTTGGCCCCAGTGCGGTGTCTTGTTTTTCTTCCTTTGTACACAGGTTGTGGGGAGTGCTGGCAAGCTGAGGCCCCACCAGGCTGAGGGTTCAGCTCCTCTCATAATGGGAGGTCAAACAAAATGAAAACCCACCTCCCTTGCCCCATCATCTGAATCCCTACATTGGCTATGACATGGCTAAGGGGAAAATATTGGATTTATTTTTATGAGTTAGTCATCACCCTAAGGCCCTTAAGAGGAACCGGGCGAAGTGAATCCATTCAGAAGGTCAGGAGGTCATAGCTAACTTGTAAAAATAAATCCAATATTTTTTACTCTGTCTTATTAGATTTATATGATGCAGACATCCAAGGGAGTTTTTTTTTTTTTTTTCTAAATGGTCATTTCCCTGTGCCGTGTAGAGTATTCCTTCTTTGCCTCTACCAAACACCCATTCCATCTCTAGGCTCTCTGCCTATCATCTGGCCGGGTGGCAATTTCCTGATTCTTTTGGGATAACGATGGTTGGGAAAGAACATCTGAAATTCTCGGTCTCCCCTCCATCATTTCATCGCAGAAACCAGCACCAGTATTTTTGAGCCCAAAGTAGCCAAACATGAAGGTTGGAAAAGCACTGAATCTATCCTCTGGGTCATGCTACTGGCAGGTTCAAGAATTCACTTTCTGTTTAAAAAATGAGGCAGTAAATAGTGTGGGATCAAATGGACCCTTTGCCTTCACTCAGGAAACAGACTATATTGCCCACACGCTTCTCTCTTGGCTCCCAGCCTGGTTCTCTTTCAATGGGCATCTCTCAGGTGACAATAGGGAGGAGCATGGGTCCCTCAGAGGTCTGTGGGGACGGTGATGAAATCACCATCCCCACTCCTTGATATTTGCTCAAGTGCCTTCCTTTCTTCTTCCTCCTTCCTCACTGTTCAGATGTTGACTGATGTGCAACAGTTTGACACGTCCAAGATCAAGGTGTGGGCTAGCCTGGTTTCTTCGGAGTCCTTTCCCCTTGGCATCCAGACGGTTGCCTTCCTGCTGTGTCCTCACCTGGTCTTTTTCCATGTGTGTGCACCCGTCTGCTCTCTGGATGGCTATCCTCTTCAGAAGGATGCCAGTTAGATTGGATTCAGGTCCAATCTAAAGACCTTAGATTAGATTCAGGTCCAATCTAAAGACCTCATTTTAATTTAACTTTCCTTTTAGAGATCCTACCTCCAAAGGCAGTGATGTTCTGAGGTACGGTGAGGAGTTCAGGCTTCAATATATAAAGTTGGGGAGACAAATGTTCAGCCCCTAATGCCCTCCCAGGCTAGACATCAAGCTCTCTACTGACGAGGAGGCTCTGTCTTCAAACAGTGCTCAAGCTCGTGGCGGAAGGGACTCTGAAGAGACTAGAGGCATCAGGCCTCCACAGTAAAAGGCATAATGATCCGGGAATCACCTTTCCGTGATGAGACTGTCTAGTGACCCTCATTCTTGTTCTCTCATGGCCATATTTCCTTTTGTATTTGTGTGCACGGGCTCGTGGACATGACCTTCTCCCGGGCCACCCCCTCCAATCCCAGATCCACTATGCAGAGAAGAAGTCTTGGGATTAACCGTTTAATATGCCAATTCTGAACGGTGGGAACACAGAGAACCCTTCGTGTGTTGTGTCTCAGCCTCTTTCTCAAAGCTGAAGTTTCGAATTATCCTGTGTTCTCGGGAGAAAAGCCGTCAGTTTCGGCTCTGAATTTCCAAGGTCACTTTCCAGCCTGTGATAAATACCCAAAGCGAGCCAGATCGATTCTGCTGGGCTCCCCCAAAGAGAAAGTGAGCAATAATGCCCTCGCACGACGGTCTGGCCTGCCACCTTGGCTCTGGCTTCCCCCTACACCCCAAAACCTCGTGAAGGATTCAACAGAGAGGCCTGGGTGTGCTGGTTAGGCCAGGAGGCCTGCAGGACGGTGAGGCCTGGCATCGCACACTATTCATCAGCCAGTACTTGAAATTCTGACCATGGCAAGTGCTATTCACTCTCAGGGACAGCTCTCTTTGCAAACCAGCTAAGGTGCTCTCCGAATGGCATGATTTTAAGGGCACTGAAAGACCCTCCCGTGCCTTGAAATGCCACCATGAAAGCCGTTCCTTTGCTGTAAGGAAATATTTTTCAAGGTGCACTCTACGAAACGCCGGGTTCATAGAAATCAATATCCGGGATAGGGTAAGGAAGAGTTCTTTAAGGAAGGCACAGACACTACTCTTTCTTCACACACTGTTTTCCCAGATCCTGGCCTGAGGTCTGCCACACAGCAATGCAAGAAATCTATGTAGGGTGATTTTTAAATGGTCAAAAAGTTTGGGAGAAGTACCAGACGAAAGCCCCAATTAAGGGAGTTTTCTTCCTTGGGGCCTTCTTGGAGCTTCGGTGAACTGATATAGCTTAGGAGATGCTGAGGGATGGAACTTCTTGGCCAACATTTATTTGGGCTTAATAATTTCCAAGTGCAGGGGTGCATGGGTGGCTTAGTTGGCTGAGCACCTGACTCGACTTCAGCTCAGATCATCGTCCCAGGGCTGTGAGATCGAGCCCCACATCGGGCTCCATACTCAGCTGGGAATATGCTTGAGATTCTCTCTCTCCCTCTCCCTCTACCCCTCCCCTCTGTGTGGGTGCTCTAAATTAATTAATTAATTAATTAAAAATTTCTTTAAAAAGAAATAACATCTAAGTGCCACTAAGCCTCCTGACTGACCCGTTCTTGTTGTACGGGAGACGTTTTATAGATAAGAGCTTCCTGTGCTAAAGAACATGGAAGGGGATGCAAATGTGATAAAAATGGCCTCTGGGGTGACTTGAGAAGCAATTGTGTCGACAGGAAACTCAGAGGTCTTCAAAACCCATTTGAGAGAAAGGCTGACTGAAGGCGCTGTCTCTAGAACGGACCTGATTCAAGGTTCACATCAGGGCTGGGTGAGAACAGTAGAGTGTTTTGGAGGAAGCCAGTTTGCTTGGGTTTGCCACTGGGTCCCCAGCATGGAGCCCATGCCTAGAGCAGGTAGGCCTGCATGGAGACAGGGGAGTGAGCAGGGAGAGCAGAAGGACGAGGAAGGAGAAGAGCCAGGAGAGCCAAGAATTGCGGCATGGCAGAGCCATCGAAACCGGTGGGGGTGCGGAGTTGGGACCCCAAAGAACCCTGAAGACGAATTTTACATAGCTCAGTTATACCCCAGCCTGACCCTGATCCCTGATGCCACCAAAAAAAAGACCAACTCCTCATCTAGAAGCTAAGGCCACTCTTCTCATTCTAGAAAACACACAGATGCACTGAGACCCAAAGACAGAGAGACAGAACCGTTCCCATTTCTCAGACCTTCAATTGAGCTCCCCCCGCCCTTTGATGAGCTGCTGGTATGATGTGCACAAAACGAGTTCAATTTAAAACTCAGGAAGCTCAGTTTTCAATAATTCCCTTCTAGGCTTCCATCTGCGAAGAGTAAATAACACCACCACTACAAACCCTGGGAGCAAAATCGCCAATAACAGCGCCATGCTTATAAACTTTCCCAATTTTCTGCAAATCTCCACCGCTTCTCTCCTGACTTGGGTCTGTATCAGATTTTTTTTTCTTTATTGAACATCTGCCTTGGGAGCCACTGTCACAAAAAGTAATAAACACATCAATCCAAAAGAAAAAGAGAGGATTGTGCAGCCCAAACTACTTAGCCAATCAAACTGGCAGCTGGCGGCGGGCACGGGCGGGGCGGCAGCTAAGAGACCCCCTTCCTGGAGGATTTTCCTGGGGATGGTACCCACCCTGGAGGCCAGAGGTGCACCCAACCTGGCGTGCGCCTTCCCGATATGTTAATTGCCGAGTCTGCCGCTAATTGCAGATTTCAACCTTTGCTGAGATTTCAAGCCCAGGGATTAATTTGTAAATCTCCCGTTCAGCCAAAATTTGACAGCTCTTGCTTCGCCTTTGCCTCTTCCCAAATATTAAGGGAACAAGGGACCGGTATGTCTTGGAATAAAGAATTCCTTAAGAAAATAACTCCAGACAATGAGTGATTGTCTCTCAAATCACTACCCGTGGATTCGGCAAGCATGTACTGGAGACGTGATTGCGGTGTTCGCGGTCCCCAGAGGCCCCCCTTGGCCCCCCACCCAAATAACAACAACAAAAAATTATGCCTGAAAGGGAAACAAAAGCAATTTATGTTTTCCAGTTACCGTTCCAGAAATAGCCAATGATTCCTTGCATACCGAACAGGCGAAATCAAATCTTTCGCTACTGTTAAAAAAAAAAAAAATCCTATTACAAATTACATTTAACTCAGGTGTGTATAGTTTGCCAGTTCTTATCCAATTGTAAATTAGACCAGGGTTGCCTGTTGGGAGCGAAAAGTGGCTTTTGAAACATGTCTTATTGACTGGGTATAAATTACCTGCAGCAGATTTGTGAAGCAAATTTGAAGCAGGAGATGCCTCCAGGCAACACTGTATTGATTGTAGATTGATATTCAGCTGATTTTAAGGTGAAAAATAAATATTGTTTTAGCAGCAATTTAATTAACAAATCATTGCACAAATGGTAAGAATATTGCGTTGTCTAATACAAGGATTTGGGCTTTTTTTTTTTTTCAATTATGTGATAGATGCTTCGTTTCACATGTAGATAAATTATCTTTAGCTATCACTCTCCGTCTCTGTGAACCCACATAAAGCAAAATCCCGGTTGTGGACACTTGCTCATTTTTCTTTAGACTCTAGAAGTGATGAGGTTTTTTTTTTTCCCCTGCTCCTAAATGAAATGAACACTCCTCTCTTCCGCACTGGCAAAAACAGAGTGGTGTTGTTTTTAGCAGAGCCCTTTGGGGACGACCGGAACCTGGGGTGGGATGGGGATCAGGAGAACCCCCCCTCCACCCGAGGCTACTAAGCCAGCTCTGTCCTCAAGCTGTCATGTGATCTTGGGCACATCACTCTGCTTCACCCAGCCCCATTTCCTTGGGGCTTCCCTGGAGATCCCAGATCTTCCCTGAAGTGATGGTGATAAACCACCAGCTCTTGGAGGCGGAAGGCCTCGGTTGTACTCTTTGCCCGTGGTGTAAATTCTCCCCCTCTGGCTGATCTGAAGCTACGATGGACTGTGTGCATGGTTGGGAAGAGATGCTGCCTACTCTCCCAACCAGCTCCAGGATTATAATGATGAATAGCAATATGATTTCTCAAGAAGGGCATGTCCAAAATATCCAGTATTTCTCCTTTCGTTCTTGTAGGGGAAAAAAGCAAAACAATGACAAAAGCATTGAATGTGGAGATAAGGTCCCTAAGCATTCCCAGAAATCCTCCAATGAACCAAAGGAGAAAAATATATTTTCTCCTTTGATAAAAAAGGACTCCATAATGCATCGAAAAGAATGCAGGGAGGGTGCCTGGGTGGCTCGGTTGGTCAAGCATCTGCCTTCAGCTCGGGTCATGAGCCCAGGTACCTGGGATCGAGTCCCATATTGGGCTCCTTGCTCAGGTGGGAGCCTGCTTCTCCCTCTACCCTTCCCCACTGCTCATGATTTCTCTTTCTCTCTCTCTCACTCTCAAATAAATAAATAAAGTCTTTAAAGAAAAGAAAATAAAAGAAAAAAGAAAAGAAAAGGAAAGAAAAGAAAAGGAAAGAAAAGAAAAGAATGCAGGGAGATTCTGGAAAGCCAAAGAATAAAGATGTGTAAATCTCTGTAATTATATCACCCAGAGATTAATATATTAGGGGTATTGCTGTTTCTGTTTTTCCTCTGCTCTCTCTTTACACACACACACACACACACACACACACACACACACACACACACACACTTTTACAAACATGAGATCAAACAAGCTTGTTGGAGTCTTTGCTTGTTAACCAATGAAAATATTACCACGTCATTAAATATTCCTGCATTATTTTAAAGCCTGCGTCTCCAAGCTTTAATCAATCAGTCCTTTATTTCTGACCTCTAGGCTGTTTCCAGTTGTCTGTTAATGTGGGACAACTGTGTATTCATCATGGACCAAATCTTTGTCCACGGTCGTAATTATGGCTGATTAATCAATTGCAAGATCAGGAGCTCTGCTGTATCTACTAATGTATTTTTTTTTTTTTAAAGATCAAACTTGTCACGGAGAGAAACCTGTTATTAACATGTCTGGATACGATCAGAGAAACCCGTGGTCTAGGGACAGGCCCAACATTGACTGAGTGACGTGGTTTCTTTTGTTTATATTTTTTATTTTGTTGCTTTTGCTTTATTTTTGCAACGAAGAGCCAGTTGAGGGTTGGCTGGTGTCATCTTGTCTGGCAGATACCACTGTTCTTCATAAGACTGACCCATGAACCCAGAAGAAGGGGCCGGGGAGGCCAGTTCCCCATACCTCTGGCCATTTCAAAGCGGCCAAGCTGTAACAGAAAGGGAGGAAGCCCTCACTTGGAGGGGAGATGGTGGGAAGAGTGGGCAGGGAAGGCTTCATGCCTAGGAAGAAATAGACCACGTTAGGACATTTCTGATTTGCCTTTTCAACAATATTCAAGAGGACATTGAAGTCAGAAATGAGAGCAAGCAGGATGGGAGCGAGACAATCCGAGATAAGGGGAGAGTGAATGGAGAGAAAACACAATTGATTAATTAAAAACCATCATCTGAACAGCAAGTTGGATGCTGCAGAAAATCAATTTAATGAGGTAAGAGACAAATTCAAGACATCTTCCATTATACACAGGGGGGTGTTTGATAGATACCAATTTATGGTGACAGAGAAAAATGACCAAAGACGCATTTGAAAAACTTAAAGATTGCTGCTAACAGAACAAAAAGGGAGTACGTCCTTCTAGATTATTTGTTTAATAAGAGGAAGAAAGTAAATGTAATCTCTATTTTAAAAAAAAGAAAAAAAGAAATGAATGAGGGGAAATCAAACTAGCCTCAAAAACAAATATAAGAGAAAACCAAACATGACTATCATACTTTATAATCAGATGATCTATTAAATATAAAACCGTATAAATGAGTTAACACTATTAAATTTGGAGATTTTCAGATAGAGTAAAGAAAGCTGCTTTGGTGAGGTTATAAACCTCTCCTAAACGAGAAGAACTCAAAAGAATTAAATAAGGATATAAAAATTTGAATAATAAGGCTGATTTAAGATACACATATCAATTTTGTTCCCTACCAAGAAGACCAAATTCTTTTCAATTTTCCATAGAATCTTTGCAAAATTATCTTTAGCTTCCAAGGATGACCCTAAGGAATTCGAAAAGACTAACATTGCTCTTGACAGGGAATCAAGGCCAACCATTCGCTCCTCTTCATTTCCCAAATCCCATAGAAATGTCTGAAGAAATCTGACACTGCAAAACAAACTGTAGCTATCCCAGAAAACTGAAAGGAGTGCAACTAAGGGACCCAAAGTTTATAGTACTTCTAAAAGACGCAGAAAGAGGAGTGAAAAATAATCCAACAAGTGACACAGACCTGAGGGAATGCTGAGAACCCCTGAGAAGAATCTGGACACTCCAGGAGGCCAAGAGAACCCCTCCTATCAGAAGGACAGGGCTCCAGAGGCACCTGGGTGGCCCAGTCGTTTAAGCAGCTGCGTTGGGCTCACATCATGATCCCAGGGTCCTAGGGTTGAGTCCCACATTGGGCTCCCTGCTCAGCAGAGAGCCTGCTTCTCCCTCTCCCTCTGCCCTTCTCCCTGCACGTGCACTCTCTCTCTCCCCCAGATTAAAAAAAAAAAAAAATCTTAAAAAAAAAACAAGAAGGCAAGGCTCAGGATGAGGACAGCCCAGGGTCAGCCAACAGGTGCTCAAGCAGAGCCCTTGGGCATTCTGATGTCAACCCCACTGTGACCAATGATGGGAACGGCCCCCTGGGTGAGGCTCACAGACGTACCCATCCTGGTGTGTGTGGCTCCCCGCGGTCCCTGGGCTCCAGCACCTTGCCCTCCGGACGAATTAAAGTAGGGGATGGTAAAGACACCCAGAAAAGTTGTCATCATGGAATAATACTCTTTTCCAAAGCTCAAACTTGTCATAGTCTCCCTAAGAAAAATGCAGCATCTCCATTCTCTGACTCCAAAATGCTGAGCTGAGAGAAGGGAAAAAAAAGGTTGGAAGTGGAGGATAGGAATGGAAGCTGAGCCATATCTACATGTTGAAGGCGAGGCCCATCCAGTTTTCTCATTCCCCGTACCCTTTTGTTTGGTTTCTCCAGGAAAAAGACAAATATCTAGGTCTCATTTTTGAGTTGTTTTCCAAATTTGAATTGAATAAAAATAATCCATTCTGATCTTTTTCCAAGTGCTTTGACCTACATCATTTCTTCAGCTCCTCAGATGAACCCTTTTAATTAAGTAGCCCCGGTAGCATTGTGCCCATCTGACAGATGATGGATGAGAACACTGAGGCCCAGAGAAGGTAAGAGGTTTGCCCAGGGTCTCAGAGGAGTGGAACTGACTCCTGGGTCGGGAACTTTTGACTCTAAGCCCCGTGGTCTTATTCCTTTACCAACAACCGTAAAACCTTGACCTGACTGACAAATAAGAGCCTCAGCCACACTCATGGGAGCCAAGATGGTCCTAAGAGAGTGAACACAAGTAACAGAGCAGCTATGAGCTCATGCCGCAATTTGACTCATTCTTCTCGCTCATGACATGGTGAAGTGGGCGGAGCTTCCCAGGCCCTGTCTTGTCCCTTTCCAGTGGCCCTGTCTGGTTATCCGTGGATGGGCGACAAGGCAGCAGGGTGCAGTGAGGCAGTGGGTCCCTTGGGCAGTGGCAGCCCGAGTGGCTCTCGGCAGAGGCACCTGGAGCCGGGCAAGCAGGGGCCCAGGGGAGGTGCTGAGGCAGATTCGGTCCCCACACCTCTCCCCGGTGGCTTGCCCAGGGCTGAGGACAAGTCTCCCTGAACTATGGAGTTGGTGGCTTTTTAGTTGGAGGCTTGGCATGAAGATTTATGTGCCTGGTGTGACCACACTCACCATCCATCACGATTAGTTACAATAAAATCTCTCTTCGTGTTTTTAAAAGCCCTTCGAGTTACATTCCATTATGCAGTTAACATGTCGCAGATGGTCGGGCCATAGCTCAACCAGAGAACCATTTTTTGATCTCTGAAAAGGAGGGCAGGGAACCAGCACTTGATCTCCCTCAGACGCCCCCCACCCCCCGCCCCGAAGACCCTGAACCTGGGGTAGAGGAGAGACAACAAAGCAGGAAGGCCCTGGCTCAGCCCTGAGAATTCAGTGGCCAGACTGAAGAGAAGGGTCTGGGTTACCGCCTTTGTCTTGAAGGAAGTTAAGCCAGATGCCCTCCATCCCGGTCCCTAGAACATGCCCTCTGCGACCCTCTCAAAGCTGGCCTGTGTCCCACTCCTTCACATCATGTTGGCTCAAGGCCCCCGCTGAGAACACAGACATTGAGAGATGAAAGGGATGATGATTGATGGTGTCCCTGTCCCCCTAAAATTTGCTGCTCCCCCACCCTGGTCTCAATAAATGGCACTAGATGGTGGCCAGGACCCTGCAGCAAATATCGCGTGCTCTGAGATTGTCACCCCTCTGCCACGGGAGGATTCTGCCATCCCGCTCACCACCTGACACCTGCCATGGCTCCCCTGCCCTTGACATTAGGGGCGGCCGTGTGGCTTGCCTTAGCCATTGGCATGTGATGTCAGGATGTGAAGTGGGCAGAAGCTTGAAGAACCACCGTGTTCTTGTTAGTTCCCTTCCCCTTTTGCAGTCCATCTGCAAGAGAAACCGCTCCTTTGGTCTGGAGGCTTCCATGAGCAGATTCCATCAGCAGCCCGCACTGGCCTGCAGCCGACAGGGTCCTCACTCTGTTCTTCCAGGGCTGTGGGGTCCTGCGGCACAGCTCAGGACGATCGGGGGTGCTCTGGCCCCACACTCAGGGGCCACCCCCAGGCTGCCCTCAGTCTCCACCCCATGCTGCACCCAGTCGGGCCAGCTCTGCCCTCACACTGTCTTGAATCCATCCTCTTTTCTCCGTCCCAGTGGCCCCTGCTCCTTCCACCTGCTCCCGGTCCCTCCTGTGCTCTGCTCCCCGTGTGCATGGCTGCTCTTCCCCGCATCACACGGTGGAAATCAGTGAGGCCACTGCCACATTTAAACCACCTTCCAAGACTTCTTGTAGGTTTTTTTTTATTTTATTCATTTTTAAAATATTTTATTTATTTATTTCACAGAGAGAGATCACAAGTAGGCAGAGAGGCAGGCAGAGAGAGAGGAGGAGGAAACAGGCTCCCCGCTGAGCAGAGAGCCTGATGCCGGCCTCCGTCCCAGGACCCTGAGATCATGAACTGAGCCGAAGGCAGAGGCTTTAACCCACTGAGCCACCCAGGTGCCCTGTAGGTTTGGGTTTTTTTTAATATTTTATTTATTTATTTGACAGAGAGAGAGAGAGAGAGAGATCACAAGTAGGCAGAGAGGCAGGCAGAGAGAGAGGAGGAAGCAGGCTTCCTGCTGAGCAGAGAGTTGGATGTGGGACTCGATCCCAGAACCCTGAGATCATGACCTGAGCCGAAGGCAGAGGCTTAACCCTCTGAGCCACCCATGCGCCCCTTCTTGTAGGTTTTAACAAGAGAATTCAAACTACTTGCCCACCTGATGCTCGATGCTTGGGGTGACAAAGCTCTTCTGAGCTTTCCACAGCAGTTCATCCTTCTCTCTGCCTTGCTTGTGCACATCTCCCGGGCGTCCTCTCTTCCTCAGACATGCTGTTCCTGCCTCCCCTCGCCCCCCAGTCTCTGCCTGGACTGTTCTCCCCACATTTGGCCTCTTCTCTAGGACACAGTGCACACGAAGCTTCCTCAGAGAGGTTTCCCCTGACCCACGCCCCCTTTTATCATTACCTCGTTTATTGGCTTATCTGCTTTCTGTCTGCGCCTACACCTCGCACCAGAATACAATCCCCATGAGAGAAGGAACCGTTGTCGCTTCCTCTGATGCCCCCCCAAGGCCCAGCACGCGGGTGCTGGGGAGAACGTGCTGAAGAAGTAACAGCCAACATTCACTGGGTGCTTGTAGGTGATAACTCATTTTGAAACCTGGCATGTATCGACTCTCAGGAACCCTGAGGTAGGGGCTATTACTGTCTTCATGTCCGTGGAGACGCCGCCTCTGAGGCACAGGATGGTTGTCTCTCTTAGCCAAGGTCACGCAGCTAGTGAGTGGTGGGCCTGGGACTTGAGCCCGGGCAGCCAGCCTCTAGAGTCTGGGCACTGAGACGACCATGTTCTCTTGACCCGGTCCATGGCTTCGTGGGACCTCGCCAAGTCATGCCCAAGCAGAAATGACGCTGTCCGTTGGCATAGGGACACACTGTCCAAAAGCAATCACACTTCTTCCTTCCCGTCTCATGGGTCCTGTGAGATTATGGGAGGAACGCGATCTCTGAAGCCAGACAGGCCTGGGGGCACCCCTCAGCAGCCACTCACCGAGGAATAATCACGAGCCAGTCCCAGGGCCAAGGACTTAGCATGTGTTATGTCATTTGACGGGTAGGGACACTGAGGCTTAGGAAGGTTGAGTATGTGGCGTATGCTCACAGGCTGAGAGAATCTTCTGGCTCAGACAGTGTGACTGTAGGACTGTGGTCAGGATTAATCCCTCCGCCTCTCAGCTGAGTCATCTCCACCATGACACAAACAGGTAACACAAACTCACAGAACCTCCCCCCTTGACCCCGAGCTCCGAGCGGCACCCCGAAGGTGGTCAGCGGCAGCGACGAATGGCCAGGAGACACCCTGACCGTTGGCCCCCATTGCTCATTAGAAGTAACTGCCTGGGCTCAACTATCAAGCAGTCGGGGATTTCAGAGACTCCTGAGAAAAGTATTGATCCACTAACGACCCGCCTAAATCACTAGAAAGCCATCTGCAAACAAAACGCCCTTGAGAAATCATCAGTTGTCACCAGCTCCTTAACCTTCACGGCTAGTGGGGTCAGACGAGCGAACTTCATTCCCTAATGCTCTGGTGCCAATCTCCCCACCCCCCACCCTGAGCCTCTGAGCTGGCTGCCCAACAGCTTTGGGGACGAGACACTAACCTTACCAGACCCTCCGCGTCCCAGCGTAAAAGGATACCAGCCCAGTGCCGACCCCAGAGGGCTCCAAATCAGATTCGTTTTCTCTAAATCCTAATAAATGAGAAGAAGGGAGGGTCTTTCATCTCCTGCTTATCAACTGCCTGATCCATCGTGGGGATGTGGCCGTGAGGCTGGGAGCGTGACAGACCCCGCTCCTTTGGGGACAGATTCATCACACCTTCCATTTCCATTCTAAGTGTGTCTCTGCCAAGCCCGCCCACCTCCCTGTTCCTACCATCTACTCAGCGGCGCATCGGCTGGCCCAGCCACAAGGCAGCGGGCCTGAAGGCTTCACTTCAAATGCACCAGGGGTCCCTCCTTGAAGGTCTTAGTTCATTTATTTCCATTTCAGATCTGGAATTCTGGTTGTGCCCAGGCTGCTGGCTGGAAGCCGATGAAGGGAAAGGAGCCAAGTGGGAGAGAATGAAGGTGGAGGGGAAGGAGAGCGACACTCTGACTTCAGACTCCACACGTCAGGCTCCGGGACCTTTGTCAAATGAGGAGAGCGAGCTGAACCCCCCTCCCCCTACCACACACACACACACACAATGAGGAGACCATATGGATCTCCCCAGTTCTGCACTGTTATGACCTGTCCAGGCGCCCGTTGGTCTCTCCTGCTCTGGGAAAGAGTAGCTTCCCAAAGGACCCTTTGAGGACTCCAAGTAGCTCTATGAGTGAACTCTATCAGAGCCCAGACTCAGGGCTTTGTCAGAATCACAAGCCTTTCAGAGAGCAAAAACCGTAATTGGTCATTCAAAGAGGTGAGGACTGTTAAGGCTCAGACCATGTATCTGCCTCACAGAGAGCAGGACGTGGGGACGTCCCTGGGCCAATCACAGTAGCAGAGTCAGGGCACCTGGCTGGCTCAGCGGTGGAGCATGTGACCCTTGATCTCAGGGTTGTGAGTTTGAACCCCATGTTGGGGGTTGTTTTTTTTACTTTAAAAAAACCCCAAAACCGAAAGAGTAAAGGCGTGTACCCTAGAATAGGAGGGCTCTCTGCCACGTGAAGTCTGCTTCACGGGGGAATATGGTCACTTGGTTAAACCTGAAGATCAAGAGGCTCACGGAGGATCTGAAATATTGCAGAGGAGATGTTGGTCTCCATCTCTTTCAGAAGTTTTTTTAAAGCAACGTGAACTACTTGCTCCTCTCAAATGAGGTACAAGAAATTTATTATTTATCCCTCAAGCATCTTCCCACCTTACCCCAAGGAAACAGTGTCCTAGCTGTGCCACAGTGCTACGCTCCGTGTTCTCCCTCAAGAACACGTTGTGAGCTCCAACAGAAAAAGATCACTCTTTGATAGAGAGGTGCAGTTACCATCGGGATGTTGCTCAGTGGATAAGAAATTAAAGGGGGCTCTTTAAAGAGATGATGCTAAGTGAGATCAGCCAGACAGAAAAGGACAAATATTGGATAATTCCACTCACATGAGGTGCTAGAAGAGTTGAATGCATAGAGACGGAAAGAATAGGCATTATGGGGAAGGGGTAGGGGGATAGGAACTTACTGCTTGATGGATACAAAGTTTCAGTATGAGAAGATAGAAAGTTCTGGAGCCGGATGGTGGTACTGGTTGCATAATAACATGAATGTATTAAATGTCCCTGAACTGCACACTTTAAATGGTAAAATTTATGGTATCTATGTTTTATTACACACGCATATCATTTTTTTTAAGATTTTATGTATTTATTTGACAGAGAGAGAGATTACAAATAGGCAGAGAGGCAGGCAGAGAAAGAGGGGAAAGCAGGCTCCCCGCTGAGTTAGAGAGCCCAATTTGGGACTCGATCCCAGGACCCCGAGATCATGACCTGAGCCACCCAGACGCCCTAAACATGCATATCTTTTAAAGGAAAGAAAAAAGTTCAGTAGCTGAAAAATAGGTTTCCCTTCTCTTTTCTCTAGAAATACGGTAATAACCAGGGTTCGGATTAGAGCAGAAGGTGTGTCAATGAGGATAGGCTAGGTTATTGCTAGGCAACAAGCACCTGCCATTCCCCCAAATTTCTCACCTGTGCTATGCAGTGATCATGGGTCCTGAGGGGAGTCCTGCCCACCCTGCTCTTCCTGGCACAGCAGTACATGCCAGAAGGGAAAGGACGTCGGAAGGGTCTTGCACAAGTAAGTGAAGGCTTTGGCTTGAACATCACATGTGACATTTCTACTCAAAAGTCTGGCCAGAACTCATCACAGGGCTCTATCTAAGGCTGGCAAGTCCTATGACCATGTTCTCTACAAGTGGAGAGTCTGAAGTCTTAGACAAATGCAACTAATGATTTCTTTAAAAGTATGTAGAGTGAGGGCGACTGGGCTGAGCAGTCGGTTAAGCGTTTGCCCTCGGCTGAGGTCAGGATCTCAGGGTCCTGGGATGGAGCCCCACACTGGGTTCCCTGCTTAAGCAGGGAGTCTGCCTCTCCCTCTCCATCTGCTCCTCCTGATAACTCGTTCTCTCTCTAGTAGATAAATAAGTAAAATCATCATAAAAAAAATTAAAAAGAGTCCAGGAGAAATAATGCCCTCTGCCATGGCTCTTGCAATTGAAAACGTCCTTCGGTTATGCAAGTGTTCCCCCAGCCACATCATTTGTCTGGTCTCTCGCCCACTCCAGAAACCTTTCCTGAGAGTCTGCTCTATGGGCAGAAGGGGGGCCTGGTCGTTTCTTGCCATCACAGATGGTTTCTGGTTCCACCGAAGAAAGGCTCAATCTCCAAGTCATCAAGGCCTAATTCTTCTGGGTCTTTGGGTCAATCCTCTCCCCCCGGCCACCCGAGTGAGGGCCTCTTCAGGGCTCTAGTCACTTCTTGCTGCCTAAGATACTGTCCAGCTAGTTCCTATGATGGCTGAGGCAGCCAAGCTCTGAGGGTCCCTGGTTATCCAGGGAGGAGGGAAGCTCTCTGAGCCAGCCCTGGAGTGCTGGCCTCACTGGGTAAAGTATGAGAATCTCCTCCAGCAGCCTTCTGTTTGGACTCTTGGGCAAACACTGAGTTGGGCCAACACATTCCGAGCTCCCCAGGACAGCGGGAGCACCTGGGATCACAGTAGCACCTCGTTTCCGCCTGGTACACCGAGGCCAGCAGGTCCCAGCACCCCGTTCATCCTCATGTCCCCAGTCTCTCCTCTCACCTCTTGCTTTTCCTTCTCTCAGCATATTCTCCTGTGTCTTCTGGGGGTCTTCTTTCCACTGCCAATGAGCCCCCAACCTTCATTCATTTATCCCATAAGTGTTTACTGACCCTCTCCTTTGTGTCAGGTTCTGTGTTGGGTGCCAGAGACAAAGTAGTGAACACAACAGACAGATGTCATCGCCTCCGTGGAACTGCCATGATCCACGAAGGAAGATGGCGGCCTGCCGTGATGAGAAGTACCCAGATCATGGGCGTACTGGGCACACTCCATCATTCTTCTGGATGCTCCTCCAGCTTCCCTTGATGAAAACCTCCTCCCTCAGGAATCACTGCCTACCGATGTCCTACTCTATTTAATCAAGGCCCTCAGCAAATGGCTGCCTTCTCCTTCACAGAGAAAATGGAGGTCTTCAGATGAGAACACTCCCGGCTCCTGCTCTGCCCCTTCATGCCCCCTTCACCTCCACTCAAGACGAACTTCTGCTGCCCACTCCGATTCTCTCCCTTTCAGAAATAAGATTTCCTCTAGCCTCTCTAAGCTTTCCTGAATTCTTCAGTCTCGTCCTGTACACTGTAGTCTCCCTCTATCTCTTTAAACAGGCTCAAGATGATTCTCATTTAAAAATTAGAATTTAGGGCACCTGGGGGGCTCAGTGGGTTGGGTGATTGCCGTGGGCTCAGGTCATGATCCGAGTCTTGGGGTCGAGGCCCGCATTGGGCAAGGAGCCTGCTTCTCTCTCTCCTCCCAGCTCCTGTCCTCTGTCTCTCTGCCTCTCTCTCTCTCCAATAAATAAATAAAACCTTTAAAAATAAGTAAATAAATAAGAATTAGAATTTTTAAAAGATGAGCTTTCAAATCAGTTTAGGAAGCACCATCTGTCCATCAGTGACGAGGCAGGTGGACACACCGTGGGGAGAGGAGGGAGAGTCAGACACTTCTCTGCCCATCTACGACAATAAATGAAAATCAAGACGCCTAAGAAGGCCATTTGGGAAGATAGCTGACCAAAAAAATAAATCCAAATTAACCACCTGATGCCTTATAAAATAAGTCTTTAAATATTTTATAGGATCCTGCTTCCCCCCAAAACGAGCTCGATAAGCCAGGAGTCTCCGAGCTCCCACCCTCCACCCTCCGCAGGAAGTTGATCTGAGTTCTCTGTCTTTTCTGCAGCCCGAATCCAGTTCATTGTGGATTTCATTTCAGATGGTAGAGGGGATGGCACCCCACATCTGCCCTTCACGTCACGGACTCCTCCCTCCACACCCTTAGCAGCGGGGAGCCCTCCTAAAAGAACAATAAATTTATACTACGAGCAAAACAAAGGACTCGGGAGTGAACAGCTCCTGGAAATAAGTAGGTCAACGCATGATCAATTTCCCAAATTTCATGTTATGTCTGAAAAATGCACCTTCGGCCCTGTGGGGTAAGGCATGGAAAGTTTAAGTTCCTGCGAGGCTGCTTTACCAACTACCCTGAAGTCTACCCTGGAGGTGAAGCAATAAAATGGAAACAAAAAATAATTGAACAGTTTCCCAGTTAGTTTAACCTCCCAACAGCTCCTTCACTGGCCTTCACCTTCCTGGAGTTTGCTCAGCCCGTGAAGCTACAAGATGCATTTCAAAGCTATGAATTCGCTAAATAGAACTTCATTTCCTTTTCTTATTAGAGGCGATTAAATTTATTAGATGCCAGTAAAAGTCTTGTAAACAGAAAATACGAATGCTTATAAAAGTCTGCCCTCTCTTTTCAGCCTTGATAATTAAGATGTAACCAGAAAGTAGCTAATAACAGCTCATAATTTATGAGGTGCCGTTTAACCCCGAATCCGAGACATATTGTGGAGGTATTAAACACCGAGATGGAAATAATACCCCACTGAAACACATTATTTATTAAATACATAACCACTCAGAGAAATAGACACATCACACACAGAACTTGATATTTCTGATGGAATCGGGATATATACACCATCTCCCGCCTCCGATATATTACCCATCGAGCCAAATTCTTAAATCAAAGTCACAACTTGTTTAAATGCAAACTGCCCGGGGTGGCCCCAAATTTCCTCTAGACATTCACCTTGATGTCTGTTTTCAAAGCCTGAGTCACTGGGAAGGTTTTGCATTATTGCTGTTTTTAACATTCACGTGAGAAAAGAAATCCCCCCAGCAAGTGTGAGAGAAAGAGAAACCGAAGGAAGACAAGGAAAAGATTCTAAAGAGAGTAGTGAGAATCATAAATAAATGAAAACATTTCCCTCCCTCCGGCACCAACTGCAGATGCGATGCCCCCAACCCAACGTCAACCTGACCCCAAATGGAATCCTTTTATCACAGGTTAAGAATGTACATTACTATCTTTATCAATAGTCCAGCTGAAACCTGTACTCGAGAATAAATGGCAGGTGGGAATTTTAAACACCGTATTTCGTCAGTTCAAAGATGCCTTTGATGATAAGGTGCAACCTTATTTTATGTATCATTAAGAAAGAAGAAATAAAACCCTGGAGATTCAACTATGACACATCACTGCTTCATCCTGATGTCAGAGACATTAAATAGAAGGTGGTCAAGAAAGGCCTCACTTGAAAGTGACAGTTGAGGAAGAACTCAAGAAGGTGAGGGAGCTATGTGGATATCTGGGGGAAGAGAGTGCTGACAGAGCAAAGAGACAGTGCAAAGGCCCTGCGGTGGGTGTCCTTGGTGCAGGGAAGCCAGAGTGAACGGTGCAGAGAGACATGCAAGGGTGGAGAGTGGGGGTGGACAGGGTCATAGGAGATGAAATCAGAGAGGGGGGAATAAATATAAAAATTTCCTCCAATTTTTCCATGAAGTCGAACAAAAGATTTAAAACATTCTTTAAAATATTTGGGGGTGTGTGTTATCCATCAATTTTACTCTAAAAGCCTACTGGGGTAGCTTCTAGAATAGTTTAATAATCGATGTGCCTTAGCAACCCTATCGTCTCTACAGGTGATCTTCCCCAAGATCCCCCTTCTTGTGTAGACTTGATCTTTGAAAGCTGTTCACTCACCCAGTTCATTCAGAGCAGGTGTGTCCGTGGGGTCACGTCCAAGCCATGAAGGGCAGAGACTGCTTTCAAACTGGGGGATTCATGAGATAGGGCCTTTATTTCTCATCAGAGATCCGAAACTGCTTTTCATACAATAATGCTGATGGAGAAACTGCTCCCAGAACCCAAATTACCATCCAGCACCAAAGAGCAAAGTGTCTCATTGGAAAATCTAGGTCTCTCTTTTTTGAGCAATTGAGGGGAGTCTGGCACTATGCTCAGAACTTCGTGTCCTTTTTCTTTGTCTCTTTTTTCATCCTCAAACAATGATATGTCATAGGTGCTCTTAGGACCACCAACTAGAAGAAGGCAAATGCGGGCACAAAGAGGTTAAGCAACTTGTGGGTGATCATGCTGATGGGTGTGTGTGTGTGTGTGTGTGTGTGTGTGTGTGTGCATGCACGTGCAGAGGGGATGTCAGCTGGGAATGGAATCTTGGGGCCACACTTCCCCCCAAGCTCAGGTCTCTGACCACTCTGCTAGAGTGAGTACACTATTCTCAAACAGCAGTGTCTGGGAACTCTACCTCCTGTCTTTACCAGACCTGGTATCTTTCATGTCTGGTGGAACCAAGAACCTGGACAGAACTGAAAATGGTGCCACAGTCAAGCTGGGAGAGACAGAGGGTATGTGCTCCCCAGCTCCGGAGCCGGACTGCCTCGGTTCGAATCCCATCTCTGCGGGCTCCTAGCTGGGTCACCTGGGGCAAGTTATTTGGTCTGTCTCCGCCTAAGTGCTGTCACCTGGAAAATGGAGTGTACCACGTGGGGTTGCTGTGCCAATATCATGAGGCCGTGTAGCTCGACACTGTGCCTGGCACAGATGGTTACTCGTTCCAGCCACAGGGTGCCCAGAACACTTAGGAGCATGGCCTCAGCCTGTGTAGCCCACATGCCATTTCAGATGACCAAAGGTCAAAGTCTCCCGCTAATGAATGGGGGAGATGGGTCTCCTTCTGGCAGGATTCATGAAGATATGGCAGCAGTGCCCAGGAGAAGTTGGTTCCCACAGGTCAGGCGTTGTCCTGAGCTACAAGCATGAGTGAGCTTGGTGTTTCCGATGTGGAGTACCTTCGCATGAAATCAAATACAGTTACTCCTAAGAGTCCCCTACTGGGGCGCCATGCTGGAAACTGGCACACTGTCTTTATTTTGTCTTTTTGTTTGATTTTTTTTTAAAGCTCTAGGTCCATGTTGGGGATCAAACTCATGACCCCAAGATCCAGAGTCACATGCTCTACCACCTGAGCCAGCCAGTGCCTCTGTTTAACTTTGTTTCATTTTTTACATGGAATAATTATAGACTCGTGGGGAAGTTGCAAAAAAAAAAAATTGTACAGGGAGTCCCAGTCAGTTTTCTCAGATTGTAACATCTTGAATCACGGACAGAGGACATCAAAACCAAGAAATCAACAGAGCTGCAATCCAGAGGAGTGATTCTAATTTCATAGAGTATGTGTGTGTGTGCATGGGCACGATGATGGTTTGCCACAATTGTGTCATCTGTGTAGCTCCCAGTGACCTCCACAATCAAGACCCAGAACTGCTCCAGCAACACAAGACTCCCCCGTGCTGCCCCTCAGAAGGCCCCCCTTCTCATCCCTCGCCTCTAGAGACCACCAACCCGTTCTCTGGCTCTATACTTTTGTCAGCTCGGGAAGGTTATATAATAAATGGAATCATTTATTTATACACATTTCCAGCATGTAACAGATTGGATTTTTTTCTCAGCCTAAGTCCCCTGAGATCCATCCAAGCTGTTGTGTGTATTGATAGTTGGTTGCTTTTTTATTGCTTAGTAGTGTTCCATGGCATGGACATACTGACATTCATTCACTCCCTGAAGGTCGTTTACATTTGGGGGTTATTTTAAGAATGATGGAGGGGCGCTTGGGTGGCTCAGTTGGTTAAGCGACTGCCTTCGGCTCAGGTCATGATCCCGGAGACCCGGGATCGAGCCCCACATTGGGCTCCCTGCTCGGTGGGAAGCCTGCTTCTCCCTCTCTCACTCCCACTGCTTGTGTTCCCTCTCTGGCTGTGTTTCTCTCTGTCAAATAAATAAAATCTTAAAAAAAAAAGAATGATGGAGACTATGATCATGCACATATAGGTTTTGTGTGAATATAGATTTCCCTGCTGGGGGACAAATGGTTAAGAGTGCCATTGCCAGGTCACATGCTAATGGCATGCTCAGTTTTATAAGAAAATGCCCAGCTATTTCTCAGAGCAGCTGTAGCTTTTCTTACATTCTCAACAGCAATGAATAAGTGATCCAGGTTCTCCACATTCCTGCCAGCATGAGGTGTTACCGCTATTTTTAAAATGGCAGCCATAGGGGCGTCTGGGTGGCTCATTCAGTTAAGTGTCTGACTCTAGATTTCAGCTCAGGACATGATCCCAGGATCAGGAGATCAAGCCCGATGTCAGGCTCTGAGCCCAGCGCGGAGTGTGCTTGAGATTCTCTTCTCCCTCTGTTCCACTCCCTACTCAGGCTTGCAGCCTCTCTCTTTCTAATAGATAAATGAATAAATAAAATCTTAAAAATAAAATAAAATGGCAGCCGTTGTCATAGATGTGGACAGTACATCCTGTGGTCTTATTTGCATTTCTCAAATGGCAAATGCTATTGGCCATCTTGTCATGGGCTTATTCACCCCCTGCTTGTCCTCTTTGAGGCTTTACAGTAGAACACCAGGTGTGGCAGCTGGCTTGTGATTTAAGCCGCATGGTAATTTCCAGAATGAGGGACCAGAGACGCTGGTCCCGTCGCCTTCCACCCTGGGCTGCATACCCACCAAAGGTAATTTGGGGATGGAATCATAGGCCGTTTGCCCTTATGTGTGAGTGTGTGTGTGTGTGTGTGTGTGTGTGTGTGTTTGCAGAGCACACGTACTTGAGTTAAAGTCTTTGATGTGACTCTAGTATCTTGCTGGCATCACGAACGCAGGCCAGTGGGATCTGAAATTGCCAGCCGGAGCCCACGGCCCAAGTCCATGGAGGTCTTCCAGCCTTCCTTCAACCTCCAAGAGCCAAGGCGGTTTGTGGTTTGTGATTTTGCTCTCGGAGCCGTGCTGGGCCTGGATGCCCTGAGTGCCCTGCCTGCGGAACGCCTTGCCTTGCTCCTTCTTTGGGCGGCTTCCTCTGCCTCCTGTCGGCCCCTGCTGCCAGGCCAACCACCAGCTCTGATGCCTCAGCCATCCTCCCAGTGCTTCCTTGATCGAACGCCCGTTTGGGACATGAGCACGGCTGGCCAAATTCTCCCTGGCCCCACCCAGGTTCAGTTCAGTTCTTCAGCCTGCCGCTGAGGTCCGCGGGGCTCATGGCCAGCCTACCTAAGACAAAGCACCAGAGCCACGGAAAGGTTCAGAACATTGTACAACATCAGGTGTGGTGGGAACAAAGGTGAGAAGCAAGTTTGGGGAGACGAGGTTGGAGGGAGAGGTTAGGGGTAGATTGCAAGCTGTGGCCAGGAAGTCCTAGAGGAGACGCTACCCCAGGGTGATGTCCAAGTAAGTTCACCCTAACAGCCGGCCAACGAGTGCTTACTGAGTCCTATGGGTCAGATAAAAGATCGCTGGATTGATAGCCAATAAATGTTAACTGATCCCAGGGTAGGGAGTGTTACCGACTTTGATGGAATGAACTAAAATGGAAGATTCGATGCTGTGAGCTCTGCCATCCAGTATTTAATAGTCCACTATGGAAGCTAAATGGGCCAAGTAAAATCATATTCCTAAACTCTCTGGTGACAGAACAAGGGAAAATGACCCACATGGAGTGACTTACAAGTGAGTCACGGATCCAGGTGGCAAGAGAAGGAAGGACCTGGGGCACTCCTACAAAATCTAGACAGCAGAGGCTCCACACCGAAGTTTTCCGCAAAGCAGCGCATGGAGGGATGGAGAATGCTTCCATAGACGCTCGGCAACTTGGTGTCAAGTCTCACATTGGAACATAAATGAGCACTCTGGAATTCCTTCACAGAAACACTAAGGGCCAGAGCCTCCTGGGTAGGAAGTCAACCGCAGGAGAAGAGCAGCCAGGTTCTCCTGACCCTTTACAATGACACATTAGTTAGCCCCATAAGCTGGAGAGTAGAGACAGCCGCCTCTCACCCCCCACCCTGGAAAAAAAATCACGGAGCAGATCACCACCTCTTCTAATGAGGCATGAGAATAATTTCCATGTGCCACTCTAGAGGCAGAGGGCTCAGGAGCCCTCAGACAAGATCCTTTGCCTGTCTGCCTGGCGGTTCTATCTGGAAGATCGGGCTGTGCTCACTCTGCTGCAGGCCTGTCCTCCGCGGAGATGAGCTGCCCAAACTGGAAAGCCGAGGGGCTGCTGTCCACCCGCTCGGGATGGCCTCCCCTGGTCTGCATCACGCAGGCATCTTTAATTCAGGAAGAGCCTTGGGTTGGCTCCTGATTCTGTTTTGCCCCTTCACAGAGTTGCCCTCGAATGCTTCTTTCCCCTACCACTTCATCGTATAAAAACAAGGGATGGGCCAGATTTGGCCAGAGGCTGCAGTTTGCTGACTTTTGCTCTAGATTTTACTATTTTGACTTTGGCTTGACCTTTGTGTGCGGGGTGATCCATCTTGGCCTGTTTGATTTTAACATCCTGCACCATGAATTCCAAGGGCCTGTTTGGGTAGTTCAAAATCACCAAACTTTCGTGGACCTTTGGGGTCCCAGGGAGAAAGGATGAATGGCACACAAACTATTTGCTAGACTAACAACACTTCTTCTTTCTGGGCTGGAATTGGAGGGGTAGGCTATTCTTATTTTGGTGAGCCATCTGGAACTGTCTTCTTCTTCAATATATTGGGGTTTATTGGGGAGATAGGTCTATGAATTTATATTTTCCCCAAATCCTAGTACATGGAAATTCAATTTCTAGCATTCACCTTAAATAATGTGGTTTCTCCCATCAGAGCTTCAACTGGTCTGTCTGTAAAATGGGTGTGATGTGTAAACACTTCTCTTTGGGAGACAGGCCTTTGCAAAGGTGGTAAGTATGGCTTCTTTATTGGCCAAACTCTTATTCTCAGGCTCTGTATTAAAACGAGCAAGGGGATGAACGGGAAATGCTGGTTAAGAACAGGGTAGGGACCTTGTGTCTCTACCTAGCACAGAATCAGGTATTTAGGAAGAAATCAACAAGTGTTGGAAGGATCCAGTTTGGCTATGGTGGAGAAGACGAGTTAACACAAGGGTTGGCAATATGGTAGCCAAAGGGAGGCCCGGGGCCTCGGCACTCGCTTCCCCACCTGCCTCTTCCACCTTGAGCTCAACAAGCTGTGCCCCCGTGAGGAGGACCCTGACACAGCCACACTTCTGTTGCTCGGCGTGGGCAGACTTTTGCCGGGCCCAAGGCTGTCAAATTCACTTCGAAGTTGGCCTCAGCTGGGTTTCATGCTTTCAGAAAAATTTCCCCCACTGCCTTTCACTTGAGGTCCTTGGCAGGGAATGCCGGTCCCATTCTGCACGCACAACTCACTTAATGGGCACAAAGAAATGGGAGAAAGCTCAGGAAAAAAAAATAAAAATAAAAATAACAACCGGCCCCAGTCTAAACCTTGGGAAATCTAACAGGGTCTGCATCTCTTTAAAAACTATACACAGACATTTCTGGTTGAAGTGAAACCATGCTTCTCACAGAGGACTAGAGACAGCCAACGAAGCCTTAGTCATACACAGTTAGTTTCAAACTTATGTTCCTGCTCACAGGGAGAAATCAATGTACAGTATATTAAAAACAATCACCGTGGCCCTTCAATGATCCAATAGTTTAGGTTTGAATGCGTTCAAGCTAATGGGGGCTCTAATGGCTTCTGACAGATCATTCCATTGATCAAGAGGCATGTATGAAATACGCTGCCTACTAAACTCTGTTTTGATTTCAAGAAAAGAAAACTAAACGTCCACAGTAAACAGCGCTTGATTGTTCAAACGCTGGTGGAGAGGCCACTCTGCCTGACCCTGGTCGGGAGCCGGGGAGGGGAGGACAATGGCAATCCTATATACCTGGCCTGCGTTTTCCCCAGCTCTAATCAAGCAGAAATCAACTGGAAATCTCTGTCTGAAGCGTGGGGGGTGGGGGTGGGGGCAGGGGGCAGGAGGGTGACCAGAGGTCCAGTTTTCCCAGCGGGGCAAGTTCCAAGGGGTAGCTGGAGCTGCTGAGAAATGGATTCAGCCCTTTTGGGGCTCTGGGGTTGCCAGGTTAACTGTGCGTGCTCTGAGGTGAAGTACGAGATTGCCTATTGGGTAGAATGAGCAGGAGATGACAGTTTTGAAAAGAAAGTACGCTCCCTCCATCTCAGTGCCCCACATCTATCTGCAGGTATGTGCATTTTTTGCAGGGTGCATGGAGTCCGAGCAGATTTTTTTTTTTTTAAAGTAGACTCCATGCTCAGCATGGAGTCCAACACGGGACTTGAACTCATCACCCTGAGATCAAAACCTGAGCTAAGGTCAAGAGTCAGATGCTTAACCAACTGAGCCACCCAGGGGCCCTGGGGTCTGAAGCAAATTTCTAAAGGGGCCCTGACACTGTTTGAGACTATTGTGCAGAAGATGTTCACATTCCCCCACATTCTAGTCCCTTGCGGGGTCTCCACTGTGAGCCACAGGGCCGCTGCTGTCTTACTCGGGGCCTTACTGAAGGAGAGCTGATGAAAATGTATGCCAGTCCTTCTATTGCCCACCCAAATCCAACCGATCTCACAAAATAAATCATCATCATCTTGCTTCCTTGCACATGCACCGGGCTTCGGCATTCACAAGTCCCTCCACAAGGGTCTCCATCCGGGCACGCAGCACAGTGCCGAGAAGCTTCTCCCGTGGGGTTTGATTCTCCTTGACGACCCTCCCTTGTGCTTGGGAAGGGCAAGCACAATGCCCTTGAAAACGGGCACTATTAAAGGGCATGCTGGGGGCGCCTGCGTGGCTCAGTTGGTTGGGCGACTGCCTTCGGCTCAGGTCATGATCCCGGAGACCCGGGATCGAGTCCCACATCGGGCTCCCTGCTCGGCAGGAAGCCTGCTTCTCCCTCTCTCAGTCCCTCTGCTTGTGTTCCCTCTCCGGCTGTGTTTCTCTCTGTCAAATAAATAAAAGTCTTCAAAAAAAAAAAAAAAAGGGCATGCTGGTCCCTGGTCTTTCTTCCATCTTTAACACCGGGCAAGGCTGCGGAGGAGCTGAGCGTGGGCCATCGCTAGCTAAGTGGGTCCGAACCGCTCTGAGCACACACGGTCTGTAACTACCACCGGGCTTCTCCTAAACTTCCCGCAGCATGGCCTTGACCTTCCGGTCCCCAGGTGTGCTCTTGCGGGGCTGGCCCCGCCCAGTGCTTCCCATGGCTCCACAGGAAGCTGCCGCACTTACCAGATTAAAAGCAACAGGAAAACCCCGGGCGGTGGAAGCCGCTTCATTTGTATTTGGTGCCAAGTTTAGTCATTGGCTTTTGTAAAATTGATGAATTTTGTCTAAAGGCAAGTGCAGACAGGCAAACAGATCTGTATCTGCTGTTATCCATTTAGCCTGACACACGTGTGCAGAGGAACTATTTTACCTCGATTCTTCCAGGACTGAGTCATGAACTGCATCATTGGAAAAGAATCACTGAGTCTCAGACTGGAAGTTAATTAATGCTTCCCTCCCCTTGAAATAGACTGACCCTGGTGCTCAGACATTCAGAGTCAATAAACAATTGTTGTACACAGATCATCCATTAAAAGGCGATGGCAAGAATTTTTAAAGCAAATCTCAAATTGCAGCGGGTGACCTAATCCTGCTGGGGTAACGGCAGGACTGGAGAACCATTTTTCATAGGATCTCATTTATAAAAAGTTCCATGCCATCTGGCTAGAAAAAAAAGGAGCCGTGAGGGGCAAATGGAAAAAATAGAGGCGGTCACGTGTTACTCCGGGATGAAGGACGAGACTCGATGTGAGTCACTTAACATGCCTGGTCTGGTGACCGCAGGACCCAGTGAGCTAGGCGGTACTATCATGCTGGTTATATATGCAAAGACCAGGGCTCAGAGAGGTCAAAGGATTTGCCCAAGTCCCAAAGGTCAGACGGTTGTTGGAAGAAACTGGGATAATAGACATTATAGCTCATGGCTCACCAAACACCCACGAATCCAGGCACTTAACATGCACACTATTTTTTTTTTTTTAAAGATTTGATTCATTTATTTGAGATACAGGGAGAGGGAGAAGCAGACTCCTGGCTGAGCAGGGAGCCCAACGCAGGGCTCCATCCCAGGACCCTGAGATCATGAGCTGAAGGCAGATGCTTTCAGACTAAGCCACCCAGGCGCCCTGTGCACAGTATCAAATCTGCACAAGGACCTCAGGTGGTAGATCCATTACTAGGATCCCCATTTTGAAGGCAAGAAAACAAAGGTTTGAAAGGATAGTAGCCTTAGGGCCACACACAGGACCAGGATTCAAAGTGGGGAAGCCGGCAGCCAGAAGCCTCGCCTGCTCCCCAGGAATCAGAAGGAAAGCTGATGGATGCTAACCGGATAAACAGAACGTGGGTTTTCAGTCTGTGCCAATGGGCTGGGGGCGGCGCTGCTGGGGTGACAGGCAGGGAGCTGGGCACAGGCTTTCTCTTTCCTAGTAAGAGTCGGCTAGGGAAGCCAACCCTGCAGACACTTTCCCGGAGGCCCCAGCTAGCCCAGGAATGTACTGGGGTCTCTCTGCTGAGCACCAGGGAGCTGGGTGTATCCTTTTCCTGATAGCCGGGAAAGCCGGCCTCTGGGCCCCTGCAGCTGCAGGTGACCGTGTCCTGTAGGAAGTCGTTACCTGCGCCTCTCCTGCCTCTCCCCTTCCCCACCCCAGCCTCAACAGTGCCCTGCTTCCCTGCAGCCGCTCACGACAGCACTCCTTTGCCTTTCCTCCCCCTTTATGGTTGTCAAATTGATTTCACCACCGTGGTACCTATGGCTCTCAATGAGACTTAATTAAAAATACCATTTAATCACAAAGTAACAAAGGCAAACTGGATAAATGGCATTCCCACATCAGCACATCCTGGTCCTCTCTCTCCTCTCCTGCTCAGCCTGTTTGGAGGAGAATTGCCTTTTCAAATAAGAATCCCCCTGTCTTCCATGCATTTGCTTCTGACAGATCTCCAGAATAAACAGTATTTAGCATGGCATGGATCCAAATGTATGCAATTTGCCTAGTGGTAAAATCAGCCTTAACTAGAACAGGGGAAAAAAAATCAAAAAAACATAAAAACCCAGTTGCATTTGAAAATATCCTTCCCCCGAAACATGCAAAAACCCTTCTACTGAAGGGGGGCGTGGGGGTGGAGTGTCCATTAAGTCTGGCCTATGGAATCTCTTTGCTAGCCTCCCTCGATTCAGGTGATGGATTTAGAAGCTTATTACTAAAACTGTGTCACAAGCGATGCCATGACCCTGCTCCTTTCTGTCTAGCGAGCTCTCCTGGCGGGGAAGCTGGATGGCAGGAGCTGCTTGTGTGAGGCAACAGGGCGGGCACCCCGCATGCACCTGGAGGGGCCCCCAGCTCATCCTCCCTGTTCCAAGGTCTAGGCCAGGGCATGGGAGGCCCAGTTAGAACACTGTGCCTTTGGCCAGAATGTCTGCTCTCTCAGAGACACCTGGAGTCCGGAGTAGCTGACCTCACCATCTCATGTAGAACCCGTGGGTGTTTCTTGGGCACCTAGAAACAGCCCCTGCCCCCCAACCCTGCCCCCCTGAGCTGCATCTCTCCCACTCCTGGTTTCCCTGCTGTGGCTGCGGCAGCCAGTTTTCTTCCCTGGACACCTTACTGCTGCACTTTCCTGTCTCAGGGCCTTTGTGCTCGCTGTTCCCTGCCCTGGGAAGCTCTTCCCCATCACCTCTGCTTTCCCTGACCTGAGCTGAGCCACACTTCGTCAGTCCCCAGCGTCGCTGTGTCCCCCTGCCCACCCAGCAGGCTCCCTTCTGCCGCTTAGGACCATCTGAAACTGTCTTGTTATTATTGATTCGCTGGTTTCTGTCTGTCCCAAGCCTGCTGAGAGGGGCTAGGTGGTCAGGAAAGGTTTGTGGGAGGGTGGCAGGGAGCGGAAGCCAGGAGCATCTCAGTGCATAGAGATCTCTCCAGAGAGCTGGGACCAGAGGGCAGGCCTGCTGACTCCAGGTGGTCCTAGGACCAGGTTGCCCACTCCCTCAACCCCACACATGGCCCCTGTTCCCGGGGAAGTCCTCCCCTAGCTCTCAGGGGCAACAGGCCTTCCTTTGGTCGTTCAGGAACTGAGTCGATGGCCACTGCCTCCCCTGCCACCCCCTTCATATTGTCTCCCTCTTTCTACCCACCTGATACCTCCCTGCAGAGCATAAGCATCCTTACACATGCCGAGCTCATGCTTGCTGAAAGCCGTCATTTCTTCTGTGAAAACGAGATTCACCTTTGGACTCCCTCCAGGTGGTGGTTCCCCCCATCCTGGCGGTGCATCACCTCGCCCTGGAGGACCTCAAGAACCATCTCCGCTTAGCCCCAGCCAAGCCAAGGAAGCAGGCCCACCCACTTAGCATGTGAGCAGAGAAGAGCAGGACCTCTCTAGGTTTCTTATTTTAGCCTTTTAATATTTTTATTGTTTATGAATGTTTTATGATGTACAAGACATATTACTACAAGTAGGCCACAAACAGAGCTCAAGAGTAATACACACACATCGGGGAGAGCACTAAACATGATCACCTATTTCTACTGCAGGGGTGCAAGCAAGCAGATGCAGAGTGCTGACCACCAGGGGCCAGGGTGATGATAAATGACAATAGGGAGCACCAGGGGCCATGGAGGGCTCCCATCCTGCCCAAGAGCGAGAAGATGCTATTACCTAGCTCATCGCCATGCTAGGACGGAGGCCGAGGGCTGCCAGATGGTCTGAATTCTAAGGAGAATGCACACATTTTTATTTTATATGAAATCTCACAATTCTAGGATAGCGGCTCCTTAGGAAATGGACCACGGACACGCACGGGCACTAAGTACAACAGTGGAGGCTATACGGGCGGGCGGGTGTTACAGGCTCGTTACTTCCCGGAGCTCACATCATCTCTAGGACAGCCCCCTGGGGACGCACTTCCTCTCTCTTTCACCAGTGAGGCTCAAGGACATCAGGGAATTTATTCATGGTCTGAGAGCTGAGTCTCTCAGAAGAGAAACGCAGCCTTTCGGCAGTTAGCTCTGTGACCGTCAACGCCACCTTGAACCCGGGAAAGGCTAACGGCAGGAGAGAGTCTGGTTCTCCGAGCGCCACCCTGTCAATGGACACAAGAGCTCTTCAGCTTCTAAACTACAGTAAACCACTACAAGAGGAGGCCCTGGGCTGGGGCGAGGGGCAAACTATTCTCATGATTGTTGGGGTCACCACGGGGCAGGAGCCAAGCCAGAAAGGGAGGGACATGATAATGGCATCACAAGACAAAATCAGCACGAGGGTAGAGGAAGGAGGGGACAAATGTCTACTTACGGATACAGAAGAATACTAATATTTGTCGGGCATCTAACTACCTGTTAGAAGTTGTTCTACACCTGGAGCTAGGTTATTCCATTTATTTGTCACCTTGTGAATTGGTGCTTCAGTATTCCCATCGTACATATCAGGAAACTGAGGCACAGTGACACGCCAAAAGGCACGGAGCCAGTGTGTGTCTTGAACCAGGCACTCTAAAGCCAGAGCCCGGGCTTTAACCTCTGCCATACATCACCTTTCTGATGCATGGATGTCATCAGGACGGGGCACTGGGGTTCCTCGGGCCTTGAGCCCACCTGTCATTACATATGGATGGGAGAAGTCTAGAAAAATGCATGTGCGGGCTAAATCCATGATGCAATGCCAACAGGGCCGTGTCTCTCATTAGCTCAGAGAACCCTCCCAACAACAGACGTCAAGTATATTTTAATTTCCAACACCTCCTCATTCCTGGGGGTCGGAGTACAGAACTCATAACTTGGGGTTTTACAGAAGGGACAGTGGCTTCTCTTGGGTTTCTCTTTTCATTCCTTTCGCCTATGGGGATGGGGGCTACAGACAAGTGGAGAAGAGAATTTCCTGCCCTCAAACTTTTTATGGAAGTATTATACAATAGGACTTTCCGCAATGATGAAAATATTCTCTATCTGTATTGCCCAATACACTAGTCATCAGACATATGTGGCTATTAAGCTAAGCTGAGGAACAGAATTTTTAATTACGATGGAAACTGGATTTAAGAAGCCACACTAGTTAGGGGCTACCATATTGGACAGCACAGCCTCTAGATGTCGTGGAGAGAGATGGGAGAGAAAGGGTATCTAGGTTCTGTCCTCCCCTTTAGAGTCTTCTACTCTAGAGTTTCTGAAAAGGCTGGAGAAGATGGAAAGTAGATTGGGCTTGGCCGTAGACTGCGCTCACCCCTGGTGCCTCGGCCCTTGGGAGCTGAATGGCTCCCATGAAAAATCCAAGTGGGGAATAGTATTTTGGGGGCAGGTTCTTGTTTCGTACCAAATCAGATTATAACACTGTGCCATTTTTAAATATTTTAACATTCATGGGCTCTATTCCCTACTCTTTCTAAGGGGACCCAGGTTCTATAATCTAAAGGTCAAGTCTACCCATACTGCCCTTGCCCAAGCCCATGGCAAGGTTGGAGGAAGGAAGCCAAAAATATCTTTTCCTCCTCCACCTAAGACTTGTGCTCCTTCTAGGGTTTTCCTTCCAGAAGCAGACTTCTGAGTTCTGAAACGATGTCTGTGAGATCGAATGGCAAAGGCATCGAAGGATCATCCTTTTCCCAATATGGCCGACATTCTGGCTTCTGATCCGCAGGTAAGGTTCGGGCAATTCGGGACTGGCACCTGGAAGAGTAGGAAGAGGCAATTAATCCATTCGAAGAAATTCCAGAAAGACCCAAATTCACGGGCAGCTTGGAACGACATGCCAAGCACTCCAAAGACAGTGCTTCATGGTGGTGGTAAGGATGATATGAAAGAATGAGCTCACCAGGCACAATGCAGGTGTTTAGAAGGCAGAAGAACTGTTCTTCGTAGTGCTGGAACTTCTTTTCCTTTTTTCGATTCCCAGCTTTGTATTATCTCTAGTGGCTTCAGAGAAGCCAATCACTGGGGAAATTCAGTTACTCTGCCTTTAAAATGGTGAATTATTTTTTCATTATCTCAACTGTTATTTAAAGTGTGTGATTAAGCCATTATCAGATTTAAATGTTTGTGGGATTTCGATGTATTACTAGATTACTGGGAAAGATTAAATTGAATTTACTGCATTAAAACGTCCAAGAATAGATTAAACAATATTACGGGCCGGGATTGACTTTGTAGATTCTAGAGATTTACAAGTGTCCCAGCTTGCTGTGCTCAGAAGAAGGCACTCCAAGGAGAGACGGATTTATAAGGATATATGCAAATAGAGGTTAATAATCATTTCCACTGATGAATAGGTGGGGAAAACTTCCACAAAATTAAATTAAAAGGCCAGCAAGAGTTACTCCCTAAGGAAAACACTTAAATCACGGTTTTTATTAAATGGATTATTCATCAATAGCAGAGAAATTAATTATCATATGCAACTAAATTATAGCCTTGTAGGAAAAAAGTTGGGGTAGCATCATCCCCACCCTGGCAGGCATCGACCTCTCAGAGAGACCGGCTTATTTAAAATTGGTCAGGGAAAGCTCAGTGGCTTTAGCTTTATTCGTCTGAAAAATGAGGATCAGAGAGAATGAAACACAAATTGCACTAAGAGATGAACAATTTCCCTACTCCCTTGGAGCACATGGCAGTGGGAGCCTGTGTACCCGAAAGAAATACGAGGAGTACACCATAAAGAGCTGCATGGGTCCTTCCCCACTCCCACCTTCTCTGCATTGTTCTCGAAATCAGTTAAAAAGTGGCCATGCCCACGACCCGTCTTCTGTGGAGGATGAACTATGAAGACATCAAAGGATGGAATACCCCGGCCCTATTTCCGAGCCTGACGGTAGAGAAGGTTCCTAACGAAAGACATCTTCTTCTCTGGGGAATTATTAATGGTGAGGGGATCCCCATGGGAAAACATACTTCAACTTTATACCTATTTTCTCGTGTGGTTAATTGCTCTGCCGGCATCCCCTGCACTCAATCCGTCGTACATTACATATAACATTCCAATATATCTTCGGCTCTCCGCATCAGACCCTGATAATAGCATCTGTTAACATGCACTAAGTACTATTAGGTAGCACATCACTTCATAAATAATAAGATTAGCTGACCTCGGGGCCCCAAGAAGAGTAATGTGTTTAAATGTTCTCATTATTTATTTAAAACAAGAATTAAAGCAACAGAAGCTGCTTTTGACAATCCTCTTAGCATAAATATTAAACTGTTTGCACTGATAAGCCCCACACAGTGCCGAAGAACAGAGGATGCGTTCTGCAGACAACTTGGTGATAGGTGTTGGAGACAGTGCCTCTCGCTGCCGCGGTGCTGAGGGTGCGTCTCGTCTCTCTAGTTCTACAGTCTCTAAATCACAGGAAGGGGGTGGAGGGAAATTAACATTCAGGGGGAGCTGTGACTAATTACAAAGGAATTCAGCAAAGCTTTTCAAATTGAGCTCTCTCTCTCTGCTTCGGAATCACAGAGTAACGCTCAATTTACCAGGTAGGGAAAGTTATTCCAAATTGAGCATCTCAACCTCTCAGTGGATAAATTATCCACACACACATTATCCTGGCTGGCAGATTAAAGGCCTATGATAAGTGTCGATCCACCTAGAATATCATCAGGTTTGTAAAAAGTCAATAGAGATGCTTTTTCACCTGTCAAATGGGTTTGCCCCCTCGCTTTGAGAAAGTATTACAAATATGAAAGCCCGCCGCAGAGATTTGCTTATGGTGTGTTGTATACGCTCACCCCCCTGCTTTTCCTCTGGGTCAACTTGCTCTGTGATTTCCTGCCACCTAAAGAAGGGCCTGGCTGGTGTGAGAACGACTTCCTTTCCACGCAGGCTCTGAGAGGCAGAGGAGCTGGCTACACTCGCTGCCTCCCTCTGGGCTGGAGGGAGAACCCTTTGTGGGATCTCTTCCCCGCTCTGAATTCACAGCTTTCAAGGATGCTTTCAAACTTCTTTTAATGCCCTGAGCTCCTTGCCGATTTCCGAGGGGCAGTGATGGGGCCCCAGTAGAGGACTCGTTGTTTGAGGTGATGCTTTACCTCTGGGGGAGGATGGCCACCCTGCACCTCTAATCCTAGTGTCTGCTTCCACATCAGGCCAGACTGATGGAACTAAAAGAGAAGGGACTGAGGATGGCTTGAAGGCATAGCCCCTTTTCAGTTTCTTTTTTCTTTTTTTTAAGATTTTGTTTATTTATTTGAGGGAAACAGCCAGAGAAGAGCCTGAGCGTGTGCGGTGGGAGTGAGGAGGAGGAGGATGGTGATAACAGTGCTCAGGGGGATGCATACATGTAGAGTGCCCGGAACACCATCTAGTACAGAGTAAGCACTCAACAGTGTTAAATATGATTTTCATCTCCACCGCTACTCCTACCACGAGGACTAGTGACGGACAGAGGATAATGCCAAGAACAGAGTTGTCTTGTCGTCCTAGTGGCAACGCCTCCCTCCCCACTAACTGCGTGGGCTGTCTCTGGCCCGGCTCTTTCCTAGGAGGAGTCCTGGAGACGCGAAAGCACCTCTTTCAGGCTCGAATCACACGGAGCCTGTGGCTGAATCCCATCACCACGTGATAAGCCAGGACACTGAGCCTTACTTAGGTATTCAGGCTGCTACAACCTCCCACAACCTCCCAGTGACAGGCTCAAATGCTCTGATTCAGAAAGACGCAACCATTGCTCCCAAAGACCCAGAATTAGTAAAAGGTGCTGTCATTGGACTTTCTCGAAGCAGTGGCTCTTCCAGATTGATTTGGCATTTACAGGGAAGAAAGTCGGATTGTTTCTCAGCACGCAGACTCTACTGTTCCTTGCAAAAGAAAGGGGCCCTAAGTTCTCTTAGGACGTGTTTCAGGAATGCTGACTGCGGCACACGTTTGCAGTCTGTGATATTCCTACTGTCCCCACCAAGAGGACTACAGTTTTCCCATTGGGAAATCCATCCCCTCCCCGTGCCTGGCCACGTGGTTTGGATGGGATTGGGTCCACGGCTATAGCCAGAGGAGAGCCTTGACCAGCTCAGTCTAATGAGTACATCCCACTCTCCCAGCCACAGGAAGAGATTTAGGGGGAGCATGTGACCCAATCTAGGGCAAGAGGGAGAGCAAAACCAGAGGACTGGTTTGGGAGCTACAGGAAAAGCCTTTTTTTCTTTTCTTTCTTTTTTTTTTTAAATCTCCTGTGAGCTATCAGGATGCATCTCCTGGGAGAGCCAGTCATTTTGCTAGGTCCAGCAAAGGGCTGCTTCCTAGGCAATATCATTTGTAGCTGGATCAGGCCTCACCTGAAGCCAGGTAGGCTTAGAATTTTTTAGTCTCATGAGCCATGACTGAGTTAGGTTTTCCTATTACTTATAACCAGAGGCCTGGCTGACATGCTGGTCATGCTCCCCACCTGTCAGTTATTTCCCTCCTTTTTACTACAATATCCATCACCCTGGGCCCGCCTGCCAAGGATATGTGGACGGTCTGTGTTCCAAATTGAGATGCCGCTGCTGACACAGTAGAGTGTGTGCAGGGATCGTTCAGGTATGAAAGCAGGAAAATGCTGGCTTTTGGTTTTGGTCCCAATGGTATTTCTATTTGGGACAAATTCCGATCCAGAAAACGGGTGTGCTGGTGTCATCCAAATAAGTCTCTGCATGCAGAAAAGCCAGTTTCAATGACTACGGTTAGGTGACTTTTCTCAAGAAAGTTAAAAAAAAAATTCTCCTAAACTGTGTTCCCAAGGAGAGTAGATCATTCTGGACTCACCTAAACAGGAGGAAAGTTCTCTTTTCCTCTTTCAACCTTGTCCTCTCTATCCCCATCGTAAAGCAAATGCTATTTTTCATGCTGCTTTGGCTAGCAAAAAAACCTCGGATCTACCCAGAAACCCCTGTCCCTTTCATGAGGCATTACAAAGGGAGAAAAAGAAAATAATATGCGTCATCTCTCTCCCTCCAAAATCCACATTTATTTCGAAATTCCAAGGACTCTATGAACCAACCCCCCAAAACTCTCACTACATAGGGACAGTTCTCCCTGCAGGACCTGGTGTCCTAACAGGAAGCACCTGAGAGGTGTTCCATTGGCTAGCCCGGTAGCAGGCTGCCCAGAGGTCCCGCCTCTCTCCCCACAGGTGTGACTTATCCGGGGCCTCCACAGCCCTGATTTCCCCAAGGGCCACACTTGCATCTGGGCGATCAGGATGGCGGCTGCATTAGTGAACACTGGTCGCCATGCTAAAATTAACCACTTTAGCTAAAGTGTGTGTTAATTATGGGTATGCAAGCAGTCAATAAAAGGTTAATGCAAAAGTCAAAGGATAAATTTCTTCTCTTATTGCACCACTTCACAGACTAAATGACTAACATTATACATTGTGTTTTTAATCAATAGGTTTTACAGTAATGTGCTGGCCATTGATTTTAAGAAAACATATATGGTCTTCCCTCTTGTCCCTAAATTTTGCAACAAATAAAGAAGGGCAGGTAATACTTCCATAATTCTTGGTGATGTGTTAAAGATTTCAAGAGAGAGGATTCTTGCTAAGAGAATCATCAAGATAAGCAAACTTAAAAAAAATACAAATAAACGAGACCTTGATGGGGACATATTACGAGGCACACACTGTTGAGGAGACAAGAAAAATAAACTCCTGAGAGGGAGTTCTTTAATGGGAAACAGGAGGACAAAGAGCAACTCCTGCTTAAAACAATGACATTTTGTAGCTGTTTAAACAAAAGACTCTGAATACACAGCACTGCCTTAATTTGATTTTTTTACAACCTGAGAGTGATGGGGGAGGTAGGTATTTGCGCCCCATCTCAAGTGAGGGCTGCTTACCCACAGCTGACCAGCAGGCGAGCGGGGGAGCAGGGGGTGGGTCCCGGCTGGGCATCCAGCTGGCTGCCCTTCCCACTGTGTTCCATCGTTCTCATGTGCTTCTGTCTGGACTAAAACAGGCCCCATTCCCCAACTATTTAGCTGTTCTTGACACATTTAGATATTCAGGAGATTCCAAATCATTTCAGGGCAGAAGGAGGTGAAACCCTTTTTTTTTTTTTTTCCCTTCAAGTTCTAGAACTACTGTCACAGCAAACGACTGACAGAACTTCCTTTCACTCCGATGACTTGGCAGTTCTTACGGCATAAGCATCTATGGTCTATAGACATGAAAGACACGTGTTCATCTTTTAGGGGCATAAACTGTCTCTAATTATATTTCTGGGGTGACCTTGAGGAAAACTGCTCAACCCCTTCCTTCCCTCTGCTGGTTCCTGAAGCTAATGCTCCTCTGCTTCACCAGGTTATGGAGATAAAACCAAATATGTCTGTAAAAGCCCTTTAGAATACATAAAATACCATAAAAATGTAGAATTATATCTCAATATCCCTTTTCTCTCTGTTCAGATACAGGTCCTGTTTAAAAACCCACCTGATTATGCGATGTCAGCCAGAGGTGCTCATAACACTTATAAAGAAAAATGAAAGAGCTCACACTTCTAAAGACTGGAGTGCTTTAAACTCACAACTTCACCAGAAAGTACCCAGTGAACTAAAAAGTGCACTTCTCTCCAGTCACAATCTTCTCCAGAATTGTCATTTACAACGAGGAGCCTTGAGTCATTCCGCCTGATGACCAGGAGTCTGTCTTAGGCTATCAGCCCCATTAGAATGCATTCCCTCCAACCCTACGAACCAGCATGGCAGCTTGGGAGGTTTCACTCATACAGCCAACACTGGTATGGCCTCACTTCAAATTGACATTTAGTTGCAAAACCCAACTGGCTGGGTCAGCATGGAAACAGCAGGAAGTAATGAGGTAATGGGGGTAACTAGCTCCTCTATGGGCTTTTAAGCTTTGGACGGAGTAGGAGACCAACAGAGGGCACGAAGTTTCTCCGTTCTCCCCCATTCTCTCTGGGACCATGAGAGTCACAGCATCTTGCCCTACAGGGGAGATTCTCATGTTCAAACCTAAGTATTTTTTCATATACCATCCCATCTAAATTCCTATTGGTCCTTTATAATTTTGGGGATTTTCGCACGTCATTCAGACTCTCCGTGAGGTCTACCTTGAACACGACATCTGTTTGGACCTTGAGTAAGCGCCCACTCCTCACTGGGCTGTTTCTCATGGTCTCGCTATGCTTCGCTCCAAATAATCTGTCTTCATCAGTAGTAAGAAGAGTACGTGGTCTAGTTTATAATAATCTCCGCTTGACGCTCCAAGTCCTTTCAAAATAAGTGAGCTAACACATTTGTAATTTGTCTTCTTGGACCTTCTGTCATGGCCATCCCGGCACCACGGGCCCCTCTGAAAGCAAACAGCCACCCTGCCGTATCTACCATGATGCTCTACCTTGACAAAACTGGCTTTATAAAATCGGCTTCTCAAATTGCTAGAACTCGGTTTACCCACTGCAGAACGGCTAAGCAAATCCGACTGCTAAATGAACTTCAACAAAGGACATGTTCACTTTCTCTCTGAAAGGCTTTTAACCTCTTGCCTCTGAACCACATGTTAATGTTTCCAGATCAGGAAAGCCAACACACATCACAGTGAGGAAAAGCCAAACTTGGGCCCACGGGTCAGCTTGTTTTTTCTTTTTTCTTTTTTTCAGGTCAGTGTACCTTTTTAGTTGGTAGTATTTTTCAACTATGACCACTTGAGAGAGAAGGCTTGGCTTAACTTCTAGTTGTGTAAGAATCTATCTGGGGTTTACAATTCAGGGAAGATGTGAAGAGCCTTAAAAACCAAGTATCTCCACAATGCTTGTGAACGCTGTGCCATCAAGCCACATGGCCATCTAGTCATTTTTCCAAAAATCTTTGTGTCATTCAGCATGGAGAATAGCCCTGCTGCTTGGACCTTAGTCAGTTAGCATATTCACGGAATCCCGAGCATGGGTCTATACCGTCTACCCTCTGGGAAGAGAAGGGAACAGCATATGCCGCAGCCCAGCTCCTGGAAATGAACACAGTTCTTCCACCTTTGTTTAGAACTCAAAAGGCACTTTCCATATAAACAGTGGTTTTCGTGATTCCCAATTCTTCTGCTACCTATATGATTTCTCTGAATTAGCACATTAGTATATTATATAGCCCAATAACCATGACTATCAGGGTTTTTGGTTTTATTTTGTTTATTTGGTTATATTTGAAAACACACACACACACACACACACACACACACACACACACACCCCATTTAGAGTTCTAACTTGGGGCTCCAAGGAGAAACTTCCTTTGATAAGGGTTCCCCATCCTTCTGGCTCATGGAACCAGGGCTTCTTTCCATTCCAGTCACTGCTAAGAGCTCCTCTAGCCAATGGCAAAGCCCCATCAAAGAGGAGAAGACTCTGGGGTAAGGATAAAGGTGCCCAGTTAGTACCTCCAGGAGGTTAGGAGATGAAGAGACATGGGTCCCAAGAGCCTCTTCCTGGTATAAAAATCGGGGATACATTTTGTTGATGGAACTGCTCAAGGCCATGGTCATGGTTTCTTTCAGGCCCAAGAGCACCATGTCCTTTCCTCTCTAGTGCCAGCATCTGCCCTCCCCCGTAGCTTCTTCCCAACCCAGGCAGTGACACCATGTAAGCCTCACATCTCCTTATCACCTCTGAAACTGCTTGTTTAAATATTTCAGATCGTGTTTGTTGCTGTGGGAGAGAATGATAAAAGAAATTATATCTTATGCCAATGCTCCTCCGGTGTCATCTCTTCTCAGATCGGAGGGATAGTAATAATGCTGATAAAAACATACAAACAGCCAATAATCAATACGGAGTGCCAGGCACTTTATACATCTACTTAAACTAATGGTCCTCAAAATGGAAACTGAGGCCCAGAAGATTAACTAACTCATCCTAAATTTCACAGCCAAACAAAGGACAGAGTCAGGATTTGGCAAAACTGCCTGACTCCAAACCTCATGCTCTTTGCAGTATTCCAAAATACCAACGTCAAAAGGACCGCTTTGGGCCCTTATTAAAGATACAGTTTTCCAAAGGCACTAGCCCCAAGCCAGTCTGAATTTTCACAAGGGACTCTTTGGATGAGGCTGGTTTGCGAGAACACTGCATCACGTTAATCTGCCACAAAGGACCACAAAGAAGCTGAAGTGGGCTGTGACGGGGTGACACGTGGGCCCACAAAGAATTTGCATCACGTTCATGTCCACTTGGGAGGATGCCGGACTCAGAGCTGGCTCTCGCAGACACAAGCCTTGGCCCCCCCAAGGAAGCAACGGGTAACTTCCCGGGGTCAGGCACACAGGAAAGGTCTCTTGGAGTCCTTCCCTTCCTTCAGCGACTCTGCCTGAGGAACCACTTAATATGCGAGACTGCTTGGCCCACCGTGGGGGTAGAAACCCAGCAGGTGGAGGGTTGAGAACAATTTTATCCCTGGGTCCATTTGTCGGCTTGTCAGTGCCGTAATGATAGTGATGAATGGGCTACCTTGACAGCTCAACGTTTAGGAGCCGCCGACCTCTGACCTCTGGTCACATGATAGGGTCACCTGAAACTTGCATGACTTTTACCTGCTCAAGGGTAACAATATAAGGGTCAACTAGGCTGGACGATTATATGTATCCAGTCTGAGGCCGCTTGGTCAGGAGCTTTGAGAGAGGCCGGGTTGGGTTCCCCGACTCACAAAGCTATGCAACCATTGCAGAAATGTGCCCGACAAAAGATATACAATTTCAAAGCAGTCTAGAGTAACTTTCCTTGCGAGGGAATAGAATGAACTCATTATTTTTAAAGGGCAACAATGAAAACAAACACTTTGGAAGAAAATATATTCTGCCAGTGACTCTGCCATTGGGAGGGAAGCGTAGAGGTGCAGGCCTTAATGAGTGGTATTAATGCTCTCCCTGCAGCTTGGCAGAAGGTTCCATTTGATGCAGTTACTAGAACGAAATCCCCACCGGCTCGTCTCAAGCCCTTTCAGCCGGAGAATACGGCTTCTCTGCTGTCCGCTCAGCACAGGACCCCACAAAGGACCATGATAGACAAAAGAAAACCCTTCCCCAATTTCAGGACGTTTCGTTGCTTGAAACTTAAGTCAAGTTTACATGGGACGGTCTCCAACTTCACAAAGATTCCAGAATGACTTAATGAGCAGAAATTCAAAGGGGCTATAATTTCTAGATGTGCTGTCATGTTAAAAAAAACAACTATATCTATCTATCTATCTATCTATCTATCTATCTATCTATCTATCTATCTATATATATATCTTCTTACGGATCTGAAGATTTTGCTTTTTGGTTATCTGCTTAAATTCCATTTATTCCCGATCAGATAATAACGGTCATGGAGGTCATGAAGACAGTGTTGCAAATGAAAGCTAAAGGGCCAATGTCACTGATTTGCAGGATCCAGAAACTTCATAACCCATGCAAGAAGCAGGCATTGCAGAGAAATCTGATTTACATCAGAAGCCTGGGTCCTACAAAGGATTTTTCCCCTTGCAAAGTCAAAGACCGACAGACAGACTTGCCACTAGAGCATAATCCACTCATACTCCTGAGAGATGAGCAAAGCAAAGGACAATGGCTTACAGAATAAAAGGCCAGCTGTTCTGACTTTGGAATGCTCATTTGAGTTGTAAGCTGTGAAATAAATTTGAGTTGATGGCTCCCCCATCTGCTCACCTGTCAGTCTATCTCCACTGTACGGCTGTTTTTAGAAATACTTCCGTGTAACCCGCTTAATTGGTTCTGGGATGCCGAGAAACATCTCCCAAGTTTATTTTAACCTTATTCTGAACATAAGGCTACTGGGCCTTTGTTTCTCCTCTCTTCTTTAAAGAGCATTCACTAACGGGTCAAGAGCACACACAGTAGAAAACTCAGTGCAGCCCAACACCGACAGTGTGGGATAGTCAAATTCGGAACTAGAAAATGGGGGGCTGATAGGAAATGCCAATCTGCTGAGCTTGTGCTCCACGCTGGTTTAAAAGCTGAGGCAGAGTCAAAATTCTTACAATGGTGCGCAAGTCCCTTTGTGATCTATTCTCCTTTCCCACTGGGTTCTCTGACCCGCCCTCCTTCCGCTGGTTCCCTTGTTCCCTTTGCGCCAGTCTGTACTGGCTCTTCTGCTCTTCCCTGAACAGGCAAAGAACATTCTCAGGGCATTAGTATCTGCTGTTTCTTCTACCTTGAAAATTCTTCCTCCCAAGGCCTCCCTGTGGCTTGCTCCCCTACTGCTCAAATAGAATCCAGTCAGTGAGGCCTATCTTGAGTGCCCTCCCTTAGCCCAGCACTCCCCATCTTCTTTCTCTGCACTATTTTTCTATTAACACCTGATACCATTTTGGGGGTGTGTGTGTGTAAAATGAGCATGAAGACAGGGATTTCTCTCTGGTATACTCACTGCTGTCTCCTGCAAGCCTAGAGCAGAGATTGGCATCCTGCAGCCACACTAAATACAGTGGGATGCACAGAAATGATTGAGCACAGCTTGCATCTGAACCCTAATTCTTTAAAATAGAACCGATTTCCCTGCTACACAACCAACTGTCTAGTAATGATAGTAAAAGTACGAGGCACCATCAAAGGCAGAATAATAATACCATGACTAGCCACTGATGAGGATGATTAGGGATGGCAGAGAGAACATCAGTGAGCGAAGTTGAGCTCCAGCGCCACCACTACCTTACCCTGGGACCTGGGCCAAAGTCCTGGCTTTCTGGTCACCAGGGCTCAGGTCTGTAAAATGAGGGGTTGAGTCAGACCATCCTTAAGATTTCTCCCATCTCTAGAAAACTGGGGTTTTTCCTAAGTGCAGTTAATTTCCCTATACCTTATCTCGTGTGACCCTCACTACGAGGGTAGGGAAGAGAGGTGTTACCTGGTTTGGGAGACAAGGAAGCAGAGGCCTTGTTCCAGGTCACGTGGCTGGTAAGTCACAAAGCTGGGCCTGGAACTGAGGTCATTACTACGCCAGCATTTTTCTGGTTGGCTGCATTTCCTCCACTGGTTGAACTGAAAAGTACTCCTAGTCGCTGATGCTCTGATTCTTAAACTACTTTTGCAGGCAAGTCCTAGTCCCCTCAGGGGTGACACCCATGTGTATCAAAGATTCCACAGGAAAGAATCCACGGATTCTCCAAGCTGCTATGTCATTCCAAGGTTGGAGGTCATAAACTGCTGCAGGTGCCCACGGATGTTCTCTGGCAAGAGCAGAACTCTACTTTGGCGAGGCCCTTCTGTAGAAAGCTAAGATGTCCACGCAGCTGGGGCATCAAGACCACTGTGCTAACAAGGCTCTTGGATTCCAAAGATGTTGGAAACATCCTGGTCTTACAACCCGAGCAAATCCCCATTTTATACCCCTAGGAACTTCAGGACCCTGTTTCTGTGGCTAATATTTACAAATTAAAAATACGATTTTACCACGTAAATATCTCTGCTACTGGGTTCAGGGGTCAAGACGGATGACAACTCAGGGTGGCTTACTGAGTGCCCGCTGGTGGAGAAAGCCCAGATTTGGGCAGAAAGAGTATTGTTGCTGCTCTACGTGTTTTCATTCATCATTCATTCATTCAACAGATATTTACGAGGTACCAGGATCTAGAAATATCATAGTGAACTAGGACAGAATCCCAAGTTTCATGGCGGCTACGGTCCGCTGGGGGAAGACAGGGAAGAAGCACGTGTATCAGTTATAAACTGCTTGCAGCTGCAGCAAGAGGGCCTGGAAACAACAGTGGCTACGGAAGATGGAAGTTTATTTTCCCTTCGCATCAAAGGAGTTTGAGGAGGTCACAGGTCAGCAGTCCAGAGACACTCAGGACCCAGGTGGTCTCAGCTACTTTTTGGCTCTGCTGTTCTTGGCTGACTCCCACCATCCTCAACACCTTATGGTCCTGGGTACTCCAGCCACTGCAGCTTGAGTCCCAGGGAGTCCCTGGGCATGGGAGGGACGAGGGAGGGGGTACGATGTACGCGAAGAATAGGCAACCACCCTCCTCTTCACTCTCACTGATGAGAACTCAGTTCCTGGGCTGCAGGACAGGCTGGCGAGTGTAGGTCTTTAAGGAGATAGACTAACCTCTTCTTTTCTCTATTGAAACCAAGATTCTACACTAAGGAAGAAGGAAAGAACGGAGGGAGGATGAGAGCTATCCTCTGACACGGAATAGAAGCAAATAGATATGATGACCATTTCCGCTGGACAGCAATGCTTTGGAGAGGTGGGGGAAGGATGCTGGCCACAGGGATTGTGGTAGCCATCTGTCTGGGGTAAGAGTACTTTAGGGGACCCATTGGGCATGTTCTACGGGACAGCGAGGAGGCCGCTGTGGCTGAAGGAGGGTGACGAAGGGAAGGAGGGGATGGAATCCAAGGAGTCCAGGGTCTGGGAAGCCATAGTAAAGACTGATCTTATTCTAAGTGAGACGGGAGGGATTTGCACAGGAGACTGATAGCATGTCTGGCCCAGTACTCGGCAGAAAGCCTCTCAACTCCTTCAGGAATTGGATCATTCCCTGGGAGTCAGTGTCTCTGCTTGACCCATCCAGTGCTGGGTTGATGAAGCAAAATATCCTCTTAAGACTCCTTCCTGGCTAACAGGCCACTCCCCACATGGGGAGCTTCGAGGGAGGAGGACTCTGAACCTGATCGTCCTAATGCCTTTGATGCTTTGTTCCTGCTTTGTGATGGAATAGAAAAGAAGAAATAACAGCGGAATTCCTGGATTCCTGAGTGCACCTGATGTGTGTCTTCAGTACTCAACTCACATCCAATTTATGCTGCTCTCTTTTTCTTCCTGGGGCTGTGGATTCAGGCTGAGGAAGCAGGGTAATCCTATATGCTGAGAGCCACGGAAGGCCCAACAGGCCTCTGAGGCAGCGCTGGGTCTGCTTCTTAAGTGACTTGATTTGAAAGTTTTTAAAAATTGCACTTGAGTAGGAGGCAGGCCATCCTCTGAAGTCCCCCAAAGAGAGATGCTGCTGTCCTGCGGGGCGGCCTGGCCAGTGGGCAGAGCCCCTCAGGGCCTCGGGAAGGAAGGACAAGTTGCCCCAGAGACTGCTTCTGGGTTACAGAGTGGCCTCCAAACCCAGCGGTTAATGGGATGGGCTTATTAATTAATCATCACAACCACAGCTCTCCCACCTGGGCATCTCTGAGGGGAAAGCAAGCAGAGGGATAAGCTGCTCTCTCTCCATTACTGATGGTCTCAGCCTCCCGCCACCTGAAGGGGCCGTGGCCCAGTCTCACACTCCAGGGCTCTGAGAGCTAGATGTCACCGTCTAGGGTGAGCTCATGCTCCCAGCCCCAGTATTTGCTTGTGCGGTGACCTTGGGAAGGGCGCTCAGGCATTTTCTCATCTGTCAAGCTGAGACAGCCCCAGAGCCCTGGAGTCCAGTCTGGGAAATACTCAAGCATGGACCAGGACTGGCCATCTCATCTCACGGCCCCCTGGCTCTGGGAAGAAGGCTTTTGCTGGGGGGGTGGGGTGGGGGGATGAGCGAGGCCATGTCCTTGCCATGTGCTAGCTAGGGATGGGGATGGGGTGGAAGACGGCTCTGCGCAGGAAGACATCCTTAGGCCCTCACTGTGGACCCTGGGCGCTTTCTCATTTGCCAAAATTCAGAAGGTCATTAGAAATCAAAGGACGACATCTGCTTGTGCAGAATGTCATTATAGAGGAGTCTGGGAACAAGAGGCCTGTTACAAGTCACCTTTCCAGCTCCTGCACACAGGCCAATTAATGGAGAAATTGGGCTCCTCACCGAGCGTTACAGGGGTGGGGTCAGCTGGCACCAGGCCAGGGCCCGGCGGTGAGCGGGGATGGCACAGCAAAGTGGGCTACCATAACTTCCTCCCCGTGCCTGGCCTGCCAGGGAGCCCAGCTTCTCAGCAGACTGTTAAGTTAGAATTTCCACTTTTTTGGAAGAACGGTTCTGCAGCCACACCCCCTGGGAGTGAGCCCAGAGTACCTTACCAAGGGCCCGTTACGCTTTCTCTAGTGTCTGCGGATAGATCAGCTCAACTGAGACTACGGGCCCCGGAAGCCTGCTGTTCCTCATTTAAACTGCACTTTCTGACTCATGAAGATTCCAGTGCCCAAAGGCAGCCACGGGTAAGTTCCGAGGCCGGGGCTGTGTGCGGAGGTGCTGTGGACAGGTGGCCGGCCCGGGTGCGGTGTGTGTGTGTGTGTGTGTGTGTGTGTGTGTGTGTGCGCGCGCGCGTGTGCATGTGCGTGCATGTGTGTGCATGTGCATGTGCGTGTGAATGGAAGGGCACCAGGACAGTTCCGTGTTCTTACTCTGTTCCCCGACCGATGCCAGAAAGTGCCCCATGAACCCATTTGTTGCAAGTGTGTAGGGACAAGGGAGGGGAAGGCATATCCCCGGCTCAACTTACTACTAAGGAGGAGAATATTTTAAGTCAATCCTCAAATCACGCTGCTTCCTGGTGCGATGGAGAAGCACATGAGCTCTGCATTCCCAGGTGGGAGAGGGAGAGATGGGGATGTCTGAAGCCCAGTTTTACCTTCTTCACAGTTTTACCCAGGCTTGATCACGTGACCAGCCTTCTGGGAGAGATTTGTGCAGGAGACCAGCAAATGCAGACGAGAAGTAATTTAATTGGTTCCAAGTTAACATCCTTTTCCAGTTGGTCCTGGGTAAGCACCTGGGAGTTACGGCCACTAAGTTAAAATGATTTATAAAGTTCTTTCCCAGGAGAAAGGTCCTGAACAGGCAGTGAGTGAATCCCTGACTCACTCACTGGCTCATGAAGGTTACAGTGGCTTCGGTCAGAGGATGGGGGAATAGATTCAACCTTAAAGAACCCGAAGCTCTCTCTCCAAAACAGGGGGCTCTCCCTTTCCCAGCAAGGTCATCTGTGACTGCCATGGCTCGTCCTTGTAGATGTCAGAGTTGAAAAACCACCATCTTTAGGAGCTCATCTTTTTTTTTTTTTTTTTAATATTTTATGTATTTATTTGACAGAGAGAGGCACAGCGAGAGAGGGAACACTAGCAGGGGAAGTGGGAGAGGGAGAAGCAGGCTTCCCACTGAGCAGGGAGCCCGACGCGGGGCTCGATCCCAGGACCCTGGAATCCATGACCTGAGGTGAAGGCAGTTGATGGCTGAGCCACCAGGTGCCTCTAGGAACTCATCCTTATCTCATACTTCCTCAGTTTCAAAAGTGAGGTGAACAAACTTGCTTCACACATTGTGGCAGAGTCCGGAGACTAGAATCCAGGTCTCAGGAACCTTTGTTCACCGTGGGCTTGCTGGCTTTTTCCTTTTTTAATGTCCTAATGGTTAAGCGCAAACCTTTTTTTTTGAAG
>PITA01000495.1:124186-145972 GCA_004023965.1 Spilogale gracilis
TGTTTTATAATGTAAACACTAGAGTCTCCCATCTAGAGGCCTGGCTGGCTCAGGAGGAAGAGCATGTGACTCCTGATCTCAGGGTCATAAGTTTGAGCCCCATGCTGGGTATAGAGAGTACTTAAAAAAAAAAAAAAAAATAGTCTCCCACCCCTGGACTTGTTTCTAATGGTGGTTCCCTTCCATATCTCTAACTAAGATGCACACACTGCTATTTCTTGACTTATCAACTCCAGATATTATCTGTTAGTTTCCTGCGATAGGACAAGAAGACCTGGTTCGCCCTCACTCCATGCATGTGCGAGTGGGGTAGATGGGAACGCGTCTCCAGCCGTGGTCCCAGTGGACCAGGCCTCTAGTAGTCACTCCCATACTGAGTCAGCTAGCTTGTCACCTGTTTTACACACACAGCACCGCAGGTGACATTCCAACAGTTCCTGAGAAAAGCCTGACAGCTTCCTCATTTGTGCTTTTGGGAGTCACAAGCCTCGACACAAGAAGGCTGGATCTTGGCTGCAGAGACCCACTGGGAGAGAGAGGCTGTGCAGCCCAGACCCCCTGGTGAAGCCAGCAGAAGAACCTTCCACCACTGAGCTCCAGACAACACACAGAAAGCCAGAGTCTTCTGCAAGAAATGATGACTATGGCTGTTTTAAGTTACTTAGTTCTGGGGTGATTTGTTATTCAACGAATAGCCAAAAAGAGTGTTTTCTGTATTTTTAGGTTGTTAATTGGCTACCTCTGTAACTATAGAAAACATGCTTACATTCTGTATCTGATTCCACGGATCTTCTTTATTGTGCTGAAAACATACATACTGTAAAATCGGCCATCTCAACTATTTTTAAGTATACAATTCAGTGGTATTAACTGTATTGTGTAAACATCACCACTGTCTATTTCTGAACTTTTCCATGGTCCCAAACGGAGGATCCGTACCCATTAAGCAATCACTTCACACTCTCCTCTTCTCTGGCAGCTAGTAACCTCTTGTCCACTTTCCGTCTCTATGAATGTGCCTCTTCTAAATACTTCTGTAAGTGGGATCATCACACAATATGTGTCCTTTTGTGTCTGATGTATTTTACCTGGTATAAATATTTTCAAGATTCATCTATGTTGTAGCATGTACTAGAATTTAATTCCTCAATAATTCACTGTACAAACAATTCTATCTATCTATCTATCTATCTATCTATCTATCTATCTATCTATCTATCTGATGGACTCATGTTGCTTTCACCTTTTGGCTATTGTGAATAATGCTGCAAAGGACATGGGTATATAACTATCGGCTTTGAGTTCCTGCTTTCTTTTGAGTGTATATGCCTAGGAGTAGAACTGCTGGGTCATATGGTAATTCTACGTTTTATTTTTTGAGGAACTGCCAGATTATTTTCCAAAGGTACTGTGTGGTTTTACATTTCGACCAGCAGTGTAAGAGGGTTCCAACTTCTCCATTTCCTTCTCAACACTATTTTTTTTTATTTAGTGAAGCCATCCTAGTAGGTGTGACGGAGTCTGTCAATGTGGCTTTGATTTGCTTTCCTTGATAACTAATGATGCAAAGCTTCTTCTTATGTACTTACTTGCCATTTGCATACCTTTGGAGAAATATCTAATCAAGTCCTCTGCCTGTATTTAAATTAGTTTACCTATTTGTTGTTGAGTTTTAAGAGCTCTTTACATATTCTGGACATTAAACCTTTATCGGATACATGATTTGCAATATTTTGTCTTTATTTGGTAGGTTGTCTTCATTTTCTTGATGATGTTCTTTGATGCACAAATGTTTCTAATTTGGGGGAAGTCCAGTTTATTTATTTTCTTAGGTTTTTCTTCATTTTTGGCTGAATTACTCAAATTTCCCTTTTATAAGGATAAGAGTGCCCAACATAGGATGAAAGACTGAGCCATTTAAAAGCATGAAACAAAGTTGAAGGACTATGAGATACCCCATGTTTTATGTACTCTGGAAGGGTAATTTCCATATATATGCCATTCTCAAGTCAGCTGCTGGTTTTTACCAAAGCCAACCTCTTTTTGACAACACTGTTAACCCAACTTGAGTTATTCCCTAACCCCAACAGTGATTGCGGGGAACTACTTAAAAATTGGTCCAGAATCCTTATTTTACACTTATTCATATTGGAAGTTTTCATTCTGCACTTCTACAAATGCATTTGACTGGATATATGTCTTCTATGAACCCAAAGAGAACTGGTAGGCATCTTAGCTGCTACCAATTTCAGTCCAGAGTAATGGCAGTATCTGAGATCCCTAGTAAAATTTTTCATGAGACCCCTCAAACCTTCTGGCAAAATGACCTGATCTGTTAAAAGAATTTCCCGATACCTTCTGTGGTATTGGTAAGAGACTAAGGAATGGTTATTAAGGCCATGTAGGGGCGCCTGGGTGGCTCAGTCGGTTAAGCCTTAAGATGTACTGAGTAACACAACCAAGTTGGGTATCGATTTGTAGTAGCATAATAGCCATTTATGGAAATGAAAGAAAAAAGAAAACATGCATTTGTCCCCAGGGCATCTATCTATCTGCAAATGCACAGAAAATTACCTAGAAGGACAAGAAGGTCAGAGACTGGGGCTAGGGGTCTAAGAGCAGTTTATGAAGTTTTCATTTTTGAAACGAGTGACTGCATTTGTGTATTACCTGTGTCATTCAACATGGACCAAGATGCTAATGGATGGTGAAGAAAACAAAATACCTCAGAGCTAGGGACGGGGAATGTGAATCAGTTGTTAAAGCATTTAAGTGCCTTCAGTTCTAATTTCCCTTCTACATGTCAGAATTCTGGGAACTCAGCAAGAAGGAATTTCTTGGCTTGGTCAATATGGGGCTTTGAAGTCAAACAGGTAAAGCAGTTGCTTTGCATTTTTTTTTTCTTTTTTTTTAGAGAGAGAGAGCATTTATAGGGTGGGAGGGCATGGGGCAGCAAGGGATAGGTAGAAGGAGAGAGAGCACCTGAATTAGGCGCCACATCCAGCACAGAGCTGGACACGGGGCTCCACCTCACAACCCCGAGATCAAGACCTGAGCAGAAATCAAGAGTCAGATGCTTCACTGATGCAGCCACGCAGGTGCCCCAGTTCCCTTGCATCTTAAAGGAGAGACTGTCCACAATGTCTACCACACTCTGAGCTGCTTTAGTAAATGTGGGGTCATCTGAGGACTGGCGCCAACAAAGGGAGCTCTTTCGGCTGTCTCTCTCACTTTTCCCAAACTTCTGCCATCCCACTGAAACGGAAGCCTGGGAAGGGGGAGAGTCAAAACAAAGGGCCTGTGACTATACTCACTTTAAACACCTAAGCTTTATGAAACTTCTTTCAACTACATGCCTCTTAAGGAAAAACTGTCAAAGCAACAAAGATGCAAAGTGGAAACAGATGCTTTTCTACCAAAAGGGCTCTCAGGAATGGCTTCAGATAGTCACGTTTGTGTTCTGAGTCACTGTACCAACTGACTTTCTTGTCCACCGTGACAGCCCTGGGCCTGTTTCTTGAGCCCCTGCGGGTCCACTTGCTCAGAGCCCAGCCACGGCGGCGGGCGCTCTGAGCAAGTCCTGAACACAGAGGAAGACCTGGGGCTCTCTCTCAGTCTCAGTTCAGCTTAGAGCCACTGGCCCCTGCCCGTCCCCCCACCCCCACCCCTCAAAACAGGCCTGAGAGCCACTCTCAAGAAGGCAAGAGAGGGCAAGGGCATTTTATTCTCTGGCTGAGCTCATTTTTCCCTTCTGGGGTAGGGCAGCCCGCCTGAACTCCTCTGAGATAGGAAGGGTCTTGGGAACTCAAGCTCTCCCCTGCTCTTTCAGTTCATGACCCCTTCCCCTAAGGCTTTGCTTTTAGGCACCTTCGTTGCTAAAGGCATTTAACTTTAATTCCGTTTGACTTCAATTGTGTCCAAATTACTGTAAAAAGGAAGAAGACAACAAGCTGTAAATATGAAAAGAGACAGAAAATCATTGAGAATCTTGCCTTTATGAATATTTGATGAAGAAAGGTTAGATCCATAGCTGGTAAATTATAAGAAATTATGTCCATCATGTGACTCTGCCAGCAAAGGTTAATACAAATGGGTTGGGACTTAGTTGGGATGACAACGCAGATTAAAAAAGATCTGTCCTGTCCTCATTGCAATTAGTTTTTCTCCTATTATTAGTGTAATAGAGTTGATCATTAGGATTATGGCAAGAGAACAAATGTTCAGTGAAATCATTTTGTGTTTCAGACTCGGATTGCATTTTTACAATAAATTTTTCATCTCTGCTAATCTTGCCCTTAATTGTGTGGTTGTTGTGGGCAGGATCCAATTATTAACTCTTTTGATCCTACGATGCCCTTGCCATCAAGCACACTGATTACATGCAGACCGAATGGCGGATCCTGTTTTTCTGCAGCTGGATACACGGATCTCGTGGTTCGTTTACTGCATGCAGAAAAATGGTTCGTTTTGCTCAAATAACAGCTCCAGTCGGGCGTGAAATTGTTTCTAATTGCGTGATAGGATTTTGCCCAGGTTAAAGGGCTTCTTGGGGTTTTCATTATGAACCTCATTTCTCAGGTATTTATGATTCATTTTCCACTCTTAAAAACTCTGAATTAGGCTTAATATTCTCTGCTTAGAGGCCTTACCGTTGTTGCTGTTATTGTTATTATTTTGCAAAGGGGATTAAGGGAGTCAGGCCACATTCTTTGTACCAAGGCAGAGAGTGTCATTGATGTCAAGCCCCATGAGCCCGGATGTAGAACAAATGGCTAGAAGAATGATTTCTCCAAGTGGCGGTCCGGATTTCCCAGAGTACCTTCATGCGCCTTCGACAAAACTGAAGAGCTTGAAGACAGAGGCCAGACAGAGGGTGGGATGAATAACCAACCATAAAAGAGAGATACAACAGACAGCCAGTCTCCAGCCATCCCAGACCAGGCTCTCAATAATTAGAAACAAACTTGGACAATGTGGTGCTCGCTTATTACTTGGCTTCACTAGGCTCCTTCTAGAAGACTCCATCGCTCTCACCTGAGGTCATCCTTTCTTTGGATGCTTCTGAATTTCAAACCTCTCACAGAGCTGCTCTGTGTTTTTCAAATGACGGATAGGGCTTAGGGAATGTGTGAAGATCCGCAGAGGACAGAGAGAGAAGCAACTAGGACTTGTGCCACGGGGGGCAAGATGCAGAGGATGGGGTATGTCCACAACAGAAAAAGGAAATGAAGAAATAAAAATCTAAACACATCAGTGTGATATACGCTAATAAATCAAGAGACCCTAGGGGCCCCACATAGAAGACAAAGTGTTTTTTTGTTTTGTTTTGTTTTGTTTTTTCCAAATCTAAAGTAAGGCTAGAAAATATGGAGACTGAGGGAAAAGCTGTCTTGGGAAGGGTTAAACGTGACAGCCAAAAGAATAATTGGAATTGTCATGCCTGGAGCAATTTCACTGTGGAAGCACTGTCTAAGCACGGTCCACGAGAGTCCCCTGGAACTGAAGCAAACATGCTCCCCATACTTCCAGTCATCCCAAAGTAGGAAATTTAACACATCTGGGAGCCTGCTGGATTATTAGATCAACTAATCAATAGCATCGACAATATTTCTGCCTAAAAGCATGAGGGAGGAGTAGAGTAAGGCACCAGAGAGGACAGGATCTTTGCCAATACTTTACTCTGGACCTTTGACTCTTGCCACGGGCCCAGGAGGTACATGACTTTTCTTCCCAAGACCTGGCATTTTCTGCCCAAGTAACTTTGACCTGCTTGGGTTGAGTCAATTGCATCCTTCATTAGGAATGGGTACAGGTGATGTATGCAAATGGCACAGGCCCAGTCTCCCAGGCATCTGAAACAGCATGTCAGATCACGCCATTACCCGCTTCCGGCGGTCCTCCCCCCTAGTCTCCGTAAATCTCAGCTGCGTGTGCAATGGCGCCGGACTCAGTGGGATACAAATAGCTTCTGCATGTATCTGGATGGCTCTGGAGACTTGAGCTACCTGAAGAGTTGTGTCCCTTCTGTGTGACCTTGTACCTGGCAGCTCTGAAAAGACACTTGGACGCCTCTCAACTCACTGAATTTAATGCTCCAGAAAGCAACTAGATGTCGTCAGTGAGGATGATGCTAACTCAGACAGACAAAGAGGACACACTCTTTGCATCCCCAAGTCTATGAAAGAACACTTGGGGGCAACGCAGGACCCACCGATCGAACCCATGCCACACATGCCCCGTGGAGTCTGGCCACCTCCCCAAAGGGCTCCTTTTGGTGGAGCAATCTGGAGGCCAGCCTCCAAAGACCAGACTGAAGCCCCAGTCTAGAAACATCTGTAGCTGGCAGAGACCAGAACAAGGCTGTCAAGGGAAGGGGACTCACATGAGCTCGGTACCTGGGATGGACCAGGTAATTTATTTAATTTTCTTACCTCTACATAATTATTCCAAGTTTACTGATAAGAAAAGTGGAGGTTTAGAAAGAGAGGTTAAATAACTTGTCCAAGGAAAGACTGGGATTCCAGTGCAGGCCTACCAGCCTCCAAAGCACGACCCCAAAGTCTACAAACTCTTTGTAGCACCCGTGTCGCCTTGTTCCCAGCAGAGGAACGAAAAGCAGCTTACCAAATGCAGTAAAGGCAAACAGTCAAAATGTCAATGCCACCAAAGCTCCGAAATGCCAGGGATGGCTGGACAGCGGCGTACTTTGGAAGGAACACCGGTGTTGGTATTTGATCTCTTCTCAGATAGGAAGTATAATGGGGAGTACAAACAGGAGATTTAAAGAGGTAAAATGCAGAACTTCTGTGGACACCGATGCCTCTCGGTCCACATCTGCACCAGGAACTGGGCTCTCTAGCCATGACAAAGCCAAGGTTTTCTAGAACTGGCATATTATTGTAGTCCGCCTGGCTGTGCCGTAACTATTTCAAGGACTATTAAATTAAACCCTGGAGACAGTTTCCCTTAAGATAAAGGGCATGCTTTTTATTGTGCCATCAAAGGAGACCAGAAAACCTGAATCTTTCAGCTTTAAAGACAACATAATGAGATCAGAGATTTTGCTTGCAAAGAAATTAACTTTCGGTTAATTAATGAAAGTAACCTTAAACAGCGGGCGTGTTGCCAACAACCAGGACACTATAATAAAAGGGGGGGTGGTGGAGATAATGGGCTGCTTTCAAGGGGCCAGGCTCAGCAGCCCAGAAAAGAAATTTGATGAGGATGCTGCTTGTAAATTTGATCTCAAATTCTTAAGATGAACAAATAATAGTCTTATCTGTAATAAAGTCTGCTACAAATGCTTTCTTTTCGCCCATAATTTTCTGTTCAATTTAGATAGAAGATTTAATTAGATGTTGGTGAAACACCAGTTATTTAATAAAACCCTTAATAAAAATCTAATCTATGGTACATAGAAACCGCTGTAATATAATCACAATTTAAAAAAATACATTTCAGAGTATTTACTTCTTACAATTAAGAAAAAAAATATATATGTGACACATTCTGTTTTCCACTCAAGGGCTAAGAAGGCAAACCCAATAAAAAGCGAACAAACCAACCCCAAACTGCAACCTTTTCTCCTTTCTCATAAAGTTTGTATTTACAGGTTTTCTTTTGTCTGTTGCAACCAAAAGCACTCTTCGAACCTGAATGAGGGCATGAAGAATGATCCCTCTCACCTCATAAAGATTTTTAAACTAAAATTTGCTTATCATGAGAAACTGGCTTTTAAGGCTTCCTGAAATTGTATGAGAACTAGGACGGCCCCCTACCTTTGTTAAATCCAATCATAATTTTTCCTGTTCCAGAATATCAGCGAACTCTGAAGTGATGATAAGGCTCTCTCCTGCCTAAGTCCAAGAGTATAAAAAATTAAGAGAGCACGAGGGACCAGAAGCCCACCTGAAGGTGACGTTAAGGACATTTTGAGCGTATACTCTGAATCTCTAATATCTTGACCAAAGGCTGAATTCTAGACGGACACCCTGAGCTCCAGGTTTCGCTCAATCTGGCCATATCGTAGAGGTCATATTTCCTGTGCGCAGAACTTGGGAACTGGTGGGGATGTGGTTTCCCAACAGGCAGAGTTGCTCCTAACTTCCCCAGCCTCTGGTGCGAGAATTAAGAACCGAGATCTGGAGAGAACTGAGATGTGAGAGAATCTGGAACAGAGTTCCAAACGGCATGATGCATCGGGTGGTCTGGTTTTTTTTTTTTTTTACAGGTTTACTGAAAGGAGATGAACAGCATGGAGGGAGGGACACCACCATTGACTCAGCAGTTCGTACTCTATTACCTATTGGCCATGTCTGTTTCCTCAGTATTCCACTGTTCTTACGCTCTTCCATGATTCTTTAGGTAGAAGAATCTGACTTAAGTAATTTCTCAGATAAAACAAGGGAGGGGGTGGGAGTTTAGTGGAGGTAGAAGAGCTAATATCCCCAGTCTGAAGGGGCCTATGGAAGTTGGTGGAAATTAGTCTGTTTTTCTGCTGTGTCTCTACCAACCCAGTACCCAAACTGAAACGCCTATTGAATAAACTCTGCGCCCTTGGCCAGGGTCATGTGGCCTCACAGCTTGCGTCTGACTTGAGAAGGTCACTGTTCAATGCATCTGGGTGTTGTGATTATCCAGATTTAATCATCAATATGGGGTTCCAGTGGCTTCCACTGTATATAAATTTAAATAATGGCCCCTCCTCTCAGAAGGAAGGAAATCCACAGAGTTTGCCCATCTGTTCCGAGAGGCTGTTTATTCTGAGTTTCTGATTAGATGCCTCCTACTGTCCTATGCATGCCACACTCTCCAAACAACACCACAGTGTTTGGGGGACATTTACTGATTGATGGCACTTGTTATTTTGGGTTCAAATAGAATTCCTCTTTGGTCACTGACACAAGGGCTTGGCATGGACTGAAGATAGCCAGTGCTTGCTATGACATATTGTCCCGGTGGCCAGTGGGAGGGCCGGCCACTCTGGGGCCACACAGCCCCTCGAGAACGTGTCCCGATTGGGTGTCAGGCTGGATTTCATTTCTGCATCTGCCATGCCAATACCTGCATGGCTGGCTTCGCCACTCACTCAAGTCCAACCCCAGACTGGGCTGGAGGATAAGACAAACTAGGGACCTGCCACAGGGTTCTTGGAAAATGGAATGAGGATGTAGTAAGAAAACTATCTGGAGCAATAAGTAACTGCCCCCTTTGCGAAGTGGGGGGAGAGGGGGTGTGGTCACACATGGGCCCTTGTTGTGTCTCTTCCCAATGTGTACTGACTTGTTAGTCACCTCCTCCCCTTCCCTCTACAAGTTTGCTTCACCTGCTCAGTAGCCTTGCCGTTCCCAGGAACAAGAGACACATTCTTCTGTTACACACACACACACACAGGCTGATGTGCTTCTAGGTCCAAAAAGCCAAAAGGGGAAAAAAAAAATCCCAATCCCTTTTTTGGTAGAAAGCACAGAGGCAGCCTCTGAAGATTTTAAGATATTAACCTTATAACGAGGAGACATGAGGTTTTTGCTCCACTTGTGGGTTTCACACAACATCCTGCCTCAACAGGATCTTTTGGAGCCCGGGGCGCCTCCAAGCACAAGCTGTTCTTCCAGCGAGATGTTGACTTTTGTGGTCTATTAAGTAAGCAATGCATAAGGCAAAGCATACGCTTCCAGGAGAACTTGGGCACAAGTGCTTTAGGCCAAACTGTACATAAGTCAGTCCCTTTCCCCCTGGGTTTGCTCTCAAGAATGCTCCCTAACAGGATGGGGACAATGGCACTTGGTGTTCAAACAACAGTGAGCCAGCGGGTCCCCTGAACCACCTATGGAGTCTATTTATGTTGCTGGGGAGTCACCAAGGCTCTTGGGTGGTGGGCCCCGCAGACTGAGAGTCAAGGCAATCCAGCTCTGGCTTCTTGGTGTGGCCAACAAGCCCTTGCCATCGGCAGCTGAGCCTCAGTAGCTGAGATCCCGAGCTTCAAAATCTCACAGAGGCTTGGGCTGGTGTCTTGAACTTATGATTGTTCTTGGGACAAGTACAAAATCATGCTAAGTTTCCTTATCTCTACATGGGGCTACACATATCTATTTCAGAGATGCCATGAGGCCCCCATGGGCTCCCAGATACACAATGCATGGCACAATGCCTGGAACACAGCAAGAGCTCGATCGATGGCAGCCTTTCTTATGAGGGTAACGTCTTCCCTGGTGCTTGGCGACTACGAGCTGTGACCGTTTTGTGCCAGTCATTCCATCACTGTCTTCAATAGTCAGGCATGCCTCTCCTATGCTTATCAGCACAATGATTAGCTCCCTCTAGTATTTCAAAGGACGAACACCACCCTATGGTTGGGAGTGACAGCCAGCTGGGACAGTGTAAGGTCTTGGTCCAGAGGGTGCAGAATGCTGGCTGAGAGGCTACCTTTAGCTCACATTATATGGCCTGAAGGGTGTATGGCTCTTGTAATCTTTTAAAAATGTCAATTAGTTATTTAGAGAAAAAGAAAAAAAGGAAAGGAAAGGAAAGGAAAGGAAAGGAAAGGAAAGGAAAGGGCAAGGCAGAGATTTTGGTCAAAATGCAGATTTCTGTCTTGGCTTGAGAAACAGGAAGATCTACTTATCTGGCCCAATATTCCTCCACAAGGATCACTGGCTGGAGGGGAATAATGGCTACATCCTTTAGATGGGAAGCCCATGCCCCAGTCTAAAACGAATCCCACCTCCCGGTGCTTGGCCCGCTTCATCCTCTGTATTACCAGGTCCTGCTCTAGTCCATGGGCTGTAGAAGACTTCTGCCATCATTAGCCATCCACTGGTTGGCTATCTGACTTCTTCTACAATTCTGCCATTTTGCTTTCTGAAGTTTAAGTTCAGAAGGGCCTTGGAGTTGCTTTCATACTATCTCATGAGTTACCCCACCTCCATAGCAGTTGCCTGGGGGAGGGACATCTACATGCTCTCCCCAGAGTGCCCATCAACAACTGGCTTGTCCATCATATGCTGGCGCTCCTGACTCTCAGCACACTTACTTACATATTTCCTTCTGTGGGGTCAGCCCTGGCTTCACTCTGAGGCCAGTTCAGACCCAGAGGATGTGGTGAGATATCATATCATAGAGCTTGGAATCAAGCTTTATTCTTGGTCTGGCCCATCTTGTGCCTAGATCTCCTTATTATCATGGATTGTGTTAGCAACACTGAATTCCCTTGTGTACAGGCCCCCATCTCCAGGGACATGCTTAGCATACCTGACAGTCAGAAGAACATTATTTATTACAGCCCTCTCCTCTATATAACAACATTACTCTCAGTAACAATCATATAATACTCAGTAATAATTATGGTCTTAATTTACTCTTTAGTTTCAAATCAGTAATTAACAATGGAAGAATAAATTTTAACTGAAAAATATTGCTCAGATTCAGTCAAAGAGTCTGTGCAGAAAATTAAATTTTCATTGACCAAATTAACATGATTACCCAGAGTAGTCTGTAAACTAGTTCACTGTTTTAAAGAAAAATACAAACTTCAGTGGTCACACGGTATGACAGAGTCGAAAGATCCCCAACTGTTGTTTTCTTGTCTTAATCCCTGCCTATCATCGTTCATTTTCAATCTACTGTTTGGATGCAGAAATACATGGCACCATAGTGGTTGGAAACATAAACTACACATGAGTCTCTGTGCATCAGGGGCTAACGCTTTAACTGACAGTCCTCGGAAATACTATCTACGTAGAATATCGTGTTTATTAAAGGATATGTTGCTACAGTGTGCTAATTTGGGGCACCTGGGTGGCTTAGTCTTGAGCGTCCGACTCTTGGGTTTCGAGTTGGGCTCTGGGCGTAGTGGGAAGTCTGCTTGAGGTTCTTTCTCTCCCTCTTGCCTTTCCCCTACTCACATGCTCTTTCTAAAATAAATATTTTTTTAATGTGCTAATTCATGATCTTTTACAAATGTGAATTAGCTATTTAGAGAAACATATATAATATGTTATATATTAGAAAACTTCACGAGTAATTCAGAAATTGTGTAGAAATGAGATCAACAAAAGAGTTTTGTAGAGAGGAGTCCTCTATCACCGGTGTTGTTTAGAACCGACAGAAAATGGGGATAATGAAAAGCAGACTGGCTCTTGTCAGTTTTATGACTGTTTTTAGATCTTCTACAGACAATGCAGCCTTTATTGCCAGCATCGAGCGGGAGAGGGAGAGCTGGGCGGGCTGTTCCCACTGCTCACCCTTGGTACATCACTGCCCATCTCTTAATTTGATTTCTGCTTTTTATTGTTAAGACATTTTGGTCTGGTTTCCCAACCCCCTTTGGCCCAGAACTTTGCTCTGAGTCTTTGACCTTCTCCTCCCAAATCCGTGACTCTGGACTCTCGATCCAACCTCCTGCCTTTCTGGCCTCCAGACCTCACCTGCTTCTTCCTGCGGCCTCAGTTCCCCACACCAAACCCCTCGCCTACCTGTGCCCTTGCTATCTGCTTTTTTTCAGATACCATCCTCTCTGCCTTTGATGATTTCTCTGAATGTGAACACTTGCCTGCCTGAGTGAAGGGGACTCGGTAAGCTTTCCTTCCCGTCTAGCTGGTCTCTTGGCACAAACTCCACATTGTTGTACTGTTGCCTAAATTTCAAAGTGGCAATCCTATGAAAAGCATCATATTAGCAGCTTGGCGGGCGAGCTGGCTAGGGAGGCATCCTTGGTCGTACGTGATGCTAGAGGAGAACGGCTCAAGAATATGGACGATTTACCAATGGCAACCAGGCTGACCGATATCAAGGCTAAAACAGGTGACAGGTCTGCAGGGGCCGGGCTTAGTCTGGGATTTAATGCTTTATTTGACCCCATGCTGTGCCTGCTGGGCCGCCAAAGGCAGCTTCGGCTTGTGTGATGTCCATTTCTCAGGACAGTATGTTGCCTGATAGCAGAATTTATGGTGCTTAGTTCTGAGATGTCAATAAAATCACCTGACCACATGAGGGCCTTCTCCAGCACAGTCTAATACAGAATGCTTATCTTATTCGGGCACAACATCAGCTTTTAATATCCTACTGAATCTGCAAATCAATCCCTGATTTTTCAGATTTCTCTGAGAGGAGTCTTAGGCAGCCTGGAGTCCCTTTACGCACAATGATGACAACGCTCGTACCTTTATCAGTTAATCACATATGCCAACAATCACATATGTCAATAACCATACAGGCTGGTACCTGAAATTGTTTTCCTCTGTTTTTGCTTAAAATTTTGACCGACTGTTGTAAGAAACAAGAACTTTTCGAAAAGGGTAGTGGTTGAGCCTCATCATTCTGGAAAATCAAGACAATTTTAATACTGAATTCTAAATCCTGAGCATCCATTACTAATATACACGAATATACCTTTACTTATTTGCTGCAAGGAATAATAATCATAGCCTTTCATCCTGTTTCAAATGAAATAATAACAAGGAGGCATTTTAAGGTATGGCTTTGATAGGTTAAATAATGATTGTACCCCATTTATTTAGCCCCTAAAATCTGACAAGTTATCAGCATCCAACCAGGCAGGCTGCTTAACTCCACATGATAATTTACACATATATAACCCATACGCTGCTTACACGGTATGCGTATACATACGTGTATACACGTGCGGAAACAAACAGACGTGTATCTATAAAATACATAGGACACGGACAGTTTCAAGGTCTGTGTCACGGGCTATCAACAGTTACATCAGTGTGTTTCAAAGGGGTACTCGAATGATGTTCTGATATTCTTCTCCATACACGCCTGCTTTGTGTAGTTCAAATGTTGCTCATTTCTGTATAGCTATTGTACATTTCTAGGATGCTGCTCTAAAAACTCTGGGCCACCTTCAAAGATTTTATAAAGGAAGAGGAGAAAGGCGGGTTAATCATCTATTGACTCCTCAGCCTTATTACTGGCATAAAGCTCTGGCTTTGCTAAATTTCCGCTTTTTAGTTACCTAACAAATATACAGCAGCAGGAGGTGCAGATAAAGATCGAAAGATTAAGCTTTGTCACTCAAATGATAATTAAAAAGAGTATTTTAAACACACTGTAAATAGACACAAGCCATCATAAAATCATCAAAACCCTGCCAGGGCTCACCACCTCCAGAGCATACAGATTATCAGGGAGAGGGATATTGATGTGAAGTCCCGCTTGTCTTGGAAGATTGTCATTAACTGTCCCAAGCCTGCACTCAGCCCGCCACCTGAGCGAAGGGGAAGATGAGGGAACCTGGCTTCACACATTCTCCTGGCAGATTAGTGGGATTTGGAAAGAGCACTTTAATATGCATTTAATTGTGATCCCTTTCTATTCAGCTCCAAGATTCCTTAAAATATATTACTCCAAGCACTTAAACAAAAAACAACAGAAATTGAGATTCTGTGGTCCCGCTTTTAAAAAAAACGTTTTGTATACAGGAAAGATTTAGTGAAGCAGATTAATTTCTCCTAAAAATTTCATTTATAACTTGTCATAAAAAGACACATGAGCCCATGTATAGTAGAAGCATGCAGTAAACATCACCTTTCATAAAAAGAAAAGCTTGTCATCACAATCTTATTAGGATGTCATGCATTGTTAAACTGCTAAAATATTTCTGTATATTCCAATTAGTGCAACCATTTACTGGCACAGACATTATAGAGAAAACTCTCTTCTTTAAAAAAGTCCTTCCCACTGGGAACTAATCCTTTGTTTGACAATTTAGAGAATGTTATTTAGAGATTTTAATTGCTCAGTTGATCTGTGGCTGGATCTCAATAATCAAAACAATAAAATTGTTGGTTTCTTTTTTTTTTGACAACTGTAATAAAATGCTGGCAGCGTCCTGGGATAGTTAACTCAAGCTGGATTGACGCTGTCAGATTCTTTTTCATATATCTTTTTTATCAGAGCAAAACTAGCTATTTCTTAAAAAGTAAAGAGTATATTAATGACAGTGCCATTAACAACAGATATTCCAAATATTGCTTAATGTGTACTTGAAAAATCCAATCTGATTATAACAACCTAATCTGATTATCTATGAAAAGGGCCTATGATTATTACTCAAAAAGAAAAAAAATTCTTCAAATCAGTCAGAAAAAGCCAAGGAGTCCAATAAAAATGGGCAAAGCCACAGATACCTATTTCACAAGAGAAGAAACAGAAACAGCTATTTAAATACGAGAAAAAGCCTCTACCTCATTAGTAATCAAAATGATGTAAATGAAGTCAAGGAGACACTAGGAAAACTCCTAATCTATGAAACTGAGACAGTTTCTGAGACGGGGGTGTGTGTGTGTGTGCATGCGTGTGTGTGCATATGTGCGCGCGCACGCACACAGTTTCCAGTTCTGGGGAAGGTGCAGGAAAACAGGCATGCTCACAGACTGCTGGGGAGAGACTATATAATCGGTTTAACCTTTTGGAAGAACATTTGGGTAATATATATCAGGAGCCTTAAAAATGTGCGCATCCTTTGACCCAGCAATTCAATTTCTAGGAATTTATCCTAAGGTGATTAATATTCACACAAAATGTTCAGACAAGGATAGTCATCCTAGCATCTCATATGATAAGGGAGAAAGAGGAAAACCACCTAAATGTCCAATGGTAGGAGAAAAATTAAATAAATATGGCGTATTTATACAAGTTTCTATTAACAATCATGTTCCCAGGGAATGTTTAAGGAGGTGAGAAACCACCGGTGATGCAGTAAGTGAAAAGAGGCTGGTTATAAAATGCTATGGACCGAATTTTGCTTTAAAAATATATATAGGGGCGCCTGGGTGGCTCAGCTGGTTAAGCGACTGCCTTCGGCTCAGGTCATGATCCCGGAAACCCGGAATCGAGTCCCACATCGGGCTACCTGCTCGGCGGGAAGCCTGCTTCTCCCTCTCTCATTCCCCCTGCTTCTGTTCCCTCTTTACCTGTGTTTCTGTCTGTCAAATAAATAAATAAAAATCTTTTAAAAAATAAATAAAAATAAAAAATATGTAAAATATGTATGTACCTATGAATGCACTGAAATAAGATGGGAAGACAGTACAGTAAAACATTCTTAGTGGTTATCTCAAGGCGGTGGGACTGCAGGAGGCTTTTCTGTCTTCTACTTTTCTGGGTTTTCAAAAAATGATTTTAATTACATAGATAAAATATCTTAATCTAAAACATGCGCATCGAAAAAGCAAACTCAGAAGCACTGAGACTTAAAAAATGTTGCTATTATTTTCCAAATAACTGATCTTATGAAAAGTCCGTGAACATCTAAGTAAGTTTCTTCTGTTTTTAGAGAAAAGTCTGGAATATCTACACAATAACAAATTTTACAGAAATGTGGAAATGAGGCATTTACACAAGTTTACCAGGGCAGAACCGGCAGTTGGGATGGTCAGGTCTCTGGCCTGAGAAAACAGTTCACTCATTATATACCATGTTAATTCACTAGGCAGAATGTAGGACACCCAAAACACGAGATTTGGTGCTAAGGGACACTGAGCATTTGGTTATGGCACATGCAACTGCTGTTAATAACGACCGACAGGAGAAACAGAAATTGGCCATGAATCTGCACTTGATTTTGGTTTTAAAATTCTATAAAGGTAAACATTCCTATGTTAAATACTCATACGAAGAAAAAATTCTCCAGGGAACCACTAGCTTTCCCATTTCCACCTCCTCAACCCCCAACCACACCCGGGGGGAACATTCTGCTTTCTTTCTCAGGGACAAAGAAGCCACTGGCATGAGCTCAGGGACCACACGTAATACCGAAAACCCAGGCCAAGCTTGACCATGAAGATGAAGACCATTATGACCTGGCTGAGGTGAGATGCTTCAAAGTCTTAGGACCTCTCACTCTGAGAGGAGAAATTAATTCATCTGCTTTACTAAAGACAGCAGAGCCGAGAGCCATCATTAACTCTCTTAACTTTAATCTGTCTCCTGTCCAGCAGTTCTGCTTCTATATTATTTTTTTCCTACTGGGTTCCATGTGGTTAAAGGGGCATCCTGACTCTCGAGAAAACCATCTGCTCTGGTCTATTTGCAGGAAGGAGGCATGGAGGATGCAACAGGACATGTATGGGAGGCAGAAGAAGGAACTGTGGGCAGGTCAACAATTACTGATGTACTGAATGAGCTCCTACTACGTGCTGAGTGCTTTTGGTTCTTTTTTGAGTGCATGATCATATCCCACAATACTAAAGTCCTCCTGTCCTCAAACCCCAGCCAGGATCATTCATTTTTAATACCGGGGGATGATTCCGATCCAAAGCCAATGGCAGAAGGTACAAAAGTGGCAGCTCTTCCTTCTGAACCAGGCAGAGGGGAGCTCCTCTGAAACAGCAAGCTCTTGCTGCAGCACCTGTAGCCAGTCTGGGGAGCGGGCTCATTAACATAAGGGTGGGGGCAGAGCTAGAGCCCAGGCGGACAGGCTGTCTTGGAACCAAGCCTGGCATCCCAATTTCTGAGTTTGCTTTTGTTTCAAAGCTCGAGATTTCCAAATTCAGATGCAGAGCAGAATCCTCTGTCCCCAATCCCATACAAGCCTGCCAGGACCCCCCACCCCATCTCCGCGTCCTGCTCGCTAAACGGCTGCAGTATAAATAACTGGAAGGAATGCTTTATGCTTGGCCACCCCTCCAGCAGGAGACAACTGGCTTTCTCAGCGGTGTTCAGCGGGCCCCACCAAGCCACTGCCGACGCCTCATTAGAACGCAAGGCGCTCCCTGCCAGCTCTGGGCGCTGGATGCTAGCTGCCTATGGTCTGCATCTCTAGGCATGACAGACGGCCGAGACTGTTGCCTTCTGCTGAAGACCAAGTACATGATCCACTGCACTTAATCAATAGGATAATGGAATGAATCAATAGGAAAGATTTTTAGAAGGTCTTAATTAAAGAAACACTTGCAGATACAAATGATGTCTTCAATGTATTGATAGTGCCAAGGTGAAGGGTTAAACACAAACAAAACCATCAACTTTATTTTGCCAGCATGCCTTCCACAAGAGAACAACCTAGCAGCCTCCTGGCCCCAGGGTCGGCCCATTAATCAGTCCCTTGTCAATTCCACGGTCACACTGTATGGGAAAATTAGGCTATGATCAAAAATTTTAATTACTAAACAGCAGCCTGAACAACAATGAAAAATAGATGTGCACCCCCAGTCTGGCCTTCCTTGGCCCCTAAAGTGGGAGCAGCGGTCCCCATAAAAACCAGTTTCTGCGGACAGACTCCCCGCCCAATGCGCTGTACAGAAATTAGAATAATTAAAGAAAGCCTAAATTGATGGATCCCATTTAGGCAGGGGAATTCTCCAGTGAGCCTTCTGCTCAAACATGTTACATCAATATTTTTGATTCCCTCGATGGTCCGGCGCTAGGTACTGGTTTAAAGAGACATCAATCTGTGATGTCAGCATTTATCTAATGAACCTTCAAAAATCAATGTCCAGGATAGCCTGTTACATGCAGGCACCCAATTTGTCCACTCTCAGCCTTACTGGCTAAACCCGGAGCCCTGACAAGAGTGGACGTGGACTGGAGTGGCAGGCAGGCTGGTCAGACCAGAAGTGGCCATTACAGAGTCCGTTTCAACACAGGAGGGGGACTCATACCACCTGCGAACAGAGGGAGGAAGCCAAGAACTTTCCAGGGCCTCCGGGCTCCAGACATGCCCATCCTAAAATGATCTGGGTCTTTTCATCATCCCCCCTCCCGACGTACCTCTGCCTCCCGTAGTTCCCATTCCCTTTACTGTTGCTTGACAGGATTTTGGTCCCCTTCCTGACAGCTCGGGTAATTTCCTGCTTTTTGGGTTACTCGACCAGGATTCCCATTTCGCTCCACTCAACGGGGGGCCTGTGCCTCTTTCTCTCCTTGTTCGTGTTTATGCTCAACTCATCCTCACCCTTCTGGTGAGAGGACTCCTTGACACTGATATCTTGACACCCTAACAGGCAGAGGAGAGGGCCTAAGTTTGTTTCACTCCTTTTTGCCTCTTTAAAATAAATTGGCCTGGACCGGCTGCCGTGAGGCTGAGTTATTTCAAGTGCGTAACTCATGGTGACAGGTATGCCATTCACCATGCCAGGACTGGGTCTGCCTTCTAATCTCGGCTTTTATGCACGGCCGTGCTCTCTTTCTTGACCGCCAGAGTCAGTCCTGAGCACGGTGTGGAGCTTGGACAGTTGTAAGATGTGTTGTGTGGGCTGAATTAGTTGTTGGACAATCCCTGTCTATCTCAGTGAATACAGCTTTCAGCAGCCCCTCGTGCCAACTTTGAGTCCAATTAAACTACAATGAAAGGTACCATGATTTCATTTGCTTGGATTGTCACATTTCAGAAGTTCAGTAGCCTGCAAAATGTTCGCTGTCTCTCATTAAGCCAGTTCCAGCAACTGTGTAAAGGCTCTAATTTAGCTGCTTTTTATGCTCTGCTTTCAGCCCTGAAGATGGCTGCCTGCAGGGAGGGATCCGACGCCACCCGAGGTAGCGGGAAGGGTTTCCGACCACACAAATGGAAAATGCTCAAGAGGAGCACAACAGGCCCTGCAACAAAAATAAGGTAATATTCTAAAGGCTCCTGTTACGTTTCCTAGTGTTGCTCTGGAAGAATCCTTGGGGGAGAAAGGGTGTGTGGGGGGGGGAGTAGGGGGTGTGTGCGCATCTGCGTGTGTGCCTGTGCTTGGGGGAGGGGTACGTTCTACACCAAAGAACTATCTGCACGGCGATCCTATTTTTCAGAACCATAATTAAAGACCTGTAACTTCTTTTCCTGATGGAAACATGTATTTCTTTAAAAATCCACCCAAAAATATTCAGCCAAAGCTGTGTTTAGATATACACTTAAAAATGAATTGCCTTGAATCAAAGAATGCTATTATGAAATCGGGTTTGTCCTGGAAATCTGACATGTATTAGACACTGGATAGATCTTAATTGAGTCCCAGTTGAGCACACAGAGGAAAAAAAAATCACCATTCTGTGGACTGCGACTGTGCTAATTCCCATTAGGGCTCTGGTTTGATGAGGAAATTGCTATACAGATGCCAGTAATGCAAATTACCATCTACTGACTGCTTACCAGATGCCAGGCCGCATCTTATAAGCTTATAGATACTGTGGCATTTAAGCCTCTCAATACCCATTTTCCAGACGAGTAAACTGAGGTATAGAGAACCTTAAGTCACTTGCTCAAAGTCATGGCTGGTGAAACAAAGGACCAAGAATCAAACCCAGGCCTGTCTGACTCCAAAGCCCTCCTTCCTCACTGTTTTGCACTTACGCTTCAATGACGAAGCCTAGCACAATCCCTAGTGGCTTCATCAAATAAGAACTAACAGGTGCATTGCGACAGGAGCGATGTCTGCTCTGTTTCTACCGGAGTCGAGATTAGCATGGCAGTGAGGCAATCTCCACCTCGACTAATGCATTCACTCTGGTGGTTGGGGATTTTCTGGAGAGTTCCAATCCTTCTACTAAGCTCTCCATCTTCAAAAACAATACTTCTAAGTGGGTTTTTTTCCCTAACTACAAAAGAAAATGCAGAAAATGCAGAAATGCCCAAAGAAGACAAAATAAATAACCCACAGTCCCATCACCCAGATATATATAATCACTCTTGGTGCTGGTGCAGATTCTCTACTGCCTTTTTTTTTTTTTTTTGCCTATAAAACCTAGGATTCCAGTATTATTTGCTCTGTGCTTGGTGTTTTTCTCAATGAGTACGCAAATCTACCCAGACTACGTGTCATGTCCTTCCTATGGATAAACGTGATATAATCACTGGATTAGGCCGGCTGCTCCCCGAAAGTTAAACCTCAGGTTATTTTAAATGTGCTGCCATCTCAATGGGCTCCATGGAGGCAAAACATGGAACTTTTTTTTTTTTAGGTCCAGGTGGTGAGAACGGCCCCAGCTGGTTGGAAACCGAAGGTCAAAGAGGCCCTGGGTCCGGCTAAGTGTGCCAAACTCTGAATCCCAGAAGCTTAAAATGTAATCAGAGTTCCTCCTACCAGCCCAGGAAACCATGTATCTCCTAGTATTCCTTAAGGAAAAAAAATTTTACAGAAAAAGCCCTACATAAAACTGAAGAGATCGGTTTAATGATGTATGCATAAAAAATAATCAAGATTAAAACATGCTTTCATTTTCCTGGGTAATTTTTTTTTTTTTTGAAGCATATATGGTTGATATTCTTGCTTGGAAGATGGAAATGATACCTGAGCCTGCAGCAGTCAGGGTTTACAGACCAGACCGGGGCTGTTGCTCTTCGCCTGGCGCTGGGAAGGGTGTGATGAACACAATCTGAAATCAATATCAGGGAACAGTTACTGCATCTCAATATTATTTGCCAAGATGGGCCACTGGAAGAGGAGTGGGGAAGAGAGATATATGTCAATAGCTTTCACGAAGCACTCCACAGCTATGCACAAAGGGAGGTCAAATAACTATCAGCCGACCAATCCCCATTGTAAGTAGTAAAAATGATAAAATCAATATTATTAAATAAAAAGTTAGCACTGCTATTGAACTCACTCATGATCTTGGCAGCGCCTGGCTGAAAATGAAGGAGGCTATTCTCCAATCTCTTTAGGGGCAAATGTCTAGGATCATAAACATTTGCAAAATGTAGGGGCAGATAGATATTTCTCACATATAAACGGAACCATGGGGGCCTGTGAACAATAGGGGCAGGTAACTATCACCTCCCTAGAAAACAACGATCCTTCCCACCCAGGTGAACAGATATTCTGAGGGCTGCTAAAGGCTACA